>QRFJ01007181.1:0-2500 GCA_006176705.1 Cocos nucifera
AAGGAAGAGACTCGGAGACTTTAGATGCGCACTACCGTGCACGTGACGATGTACTGGCCGGTTCCGAGCACCCCATGGAGACACCGCGCCCGGGGCGTTGCGCGGGCGGGTTGGCCAAAGGCGACTCCCTGAAGGTCAGCCGCAGCTACCTACACGAATGCGTGCGAGCATCACTAGAGCCGTGGTGAAGCCCAGAAAATCGCCACGACGCGAGAGCCCAACGGGTAAACGCGCCATGTGATGGCAACCCGTGCCCTACAACGCGGCCATACGCACAAACATTGGCGAAATCCCGAGAGGGAGCACTGGGCAGGACGGCCGGGCGAATTGGCCTGGGGTCCATCCGTCCAAAAAGTTGGAAATCACGCCACGCGGGGTCGCACTCCACCGGACATGCCACGTCGGGGTGGTAAGGTGCTGCGAGCCGTTGCGCCGCGGAATTGCCCGACCCAACGAGGACACACCATCCCAAGTCCGGGCGGGACGCCGGGGCATTATCGAAAGAAGGGGGGTGGGACGGGGCCCGAACGAAGGTTGGGAGAAATCGACCGGGCCAACGAGCACCATCCCGAGTCCGCGCGCGCGCGGCCGCGTAACCGAGCGACCCATCCCGCTCGGGGTAGGGACGAAGGCCCGACGCGCGCGCGGCAGCGAAACCAGAGGGAGGGGCGGCGGGAAGGCGCACGTCCGCGCAGAGCACGTTTCGAGGCGGAGGAGGAGGGAACCCAATACCACCCGGGCGGGGGATCCGGGGAAGCCCCCACCCCGGGGGCTCCGAGGCAGCGAGCGGCATAGCGGACGGGGCGGGTCTCGGACCCGCGGGCGGGGAGCAAGAGGGGTGGCAGCGCGGAAAGGGAGACCCGCGCACGTCCGAAGCGAATGGGCGTAGGGGAGCCCAGGACCCAATGGGCGAGCCGCGGCGGCCCCTACCATCCCGGGGACGCATCCGGGCAACTCCCACCCCGGGGGTTCCGGCATTGCAAACGGGGTAGGTGGGGCGTCAAGAGGATGGCACGCGCGGCGGGAAACACGTCCCGCGGCACCCGCCCGCAGCGCGTGGAAGGGCCGGAGGGGGGCTTACACGCAGCGCGCGGACCCGGCCGGCGCCCGCGGTCGGGTCGGGACAGCAGCGAATACTACGACCCCGGAGGGGCATCCCAGAAAGCCCCGGGGCGGGGGTTCAAAGGGACAGAGCGGCATCGCCAACGGGCTGGGGCCGGGACGCGCGTCCCTCGGGCACGGCGCTAGGGACTTGCGGAGGGGGTCGGGACGCGCGTCCCTTGGGCCGGCGCGATGGAGCAGGCGCAGCACGTCCGCAGGAAGCCCGCGGGAGGGCCTGGGTCGCCGCGGCCGGCCGCGGCGACCCCCACCACCCCGGGGGGGCATCCCAGCAAGTCCCACCCCGGGGGTTACGAAGGACCGAGCGGCATTGCAAACGGGCGGGGGACGGGACAAGCGTCCCGTGGGCACCGCGCACGGGGATTGCGCAGGGGGGACACGAGTCCCGGGCCGCCCTGCCGCTGCGCACGGAAGTGCGGTCCGCGGGCGGGGAAGATGGGGCACGGAAGCGCCAAGCACGGACGCCGCGGTGGGAAGGAAGGGGAGCAGAACGTCGGCAGCGCGCCCGAGGGCGGGCCCGGGCCGTGCGTCAGAGGCGCGCCCTACCACCCCTGAGGGGCATCCGGGCAAGCCCCACCCCGGGGGTTCCGAAGGACCGAGCGGCATTGCAAATGGGCGGGGGACGGGATCCGCGTCCGATGGGCATGGCGCCCGGGACTTGCGCGGAGGGGACCCGAGTCCCTGGCCAACCCGACGGCGCGCACGCCCGGGCGCGGCAGACCGGCGCGCGCATGGTCCGACGGAGGGCAGGGAAGCTCGGCGCAGGGCCGGCGCTTTGCGGAGGAGAGGCGCAGAACGTCCGCAGGTAGCCCGCGGGAGGAACTCGGCCGTGCGACAGAGGCGACCCCTACCACCCCGACGGGGCATCCCGGCAAGTCCCACCCCGGGGGTTCCAAAGGACCGAGCGGCATTGCAAACGGGCGGGGGCCGTGATGCGCGTCCCGTGGGCATGGCGATCGGGACCTGCGCAGTGGGGAGCCGAATCCCCTGCCGGACCGCCCGCGCGAGGCGGTCGCGCTCCCCAGCACCCCGACGTGGCATCCCGGCAATCCCAACCCCGGGGGTTCCCAAGGACCGAGCGGCATTGCAAATGGGCGGGGGACGGGACGCGCGTCCAGTGGGCATGGCGCCCGGGACTTGCGCGGAGGGGACCCGAATCCCTGGCCGCCACGCCGCTGCGAACGCCAGGGCGCGGCGGAAAGGCCCACGAATGGTCCGACAGAGGGCTGGGAAGCTCGGCGTAGGGACATTGCGTTGCGGAGGAGCGGCGCGGAACGTCCGCAGGGCGCCCGCGGGCGGAGCTCGAACGTGCGACAGAGGCGACCCCTACCACCCCGACGGGGCATCCCGACAAGTCCCACCCCGGGGGTTCCAAAGGATC
>QRFJ01007182.1:0-58487 GCA_006176705.1 Cocos nucifera
CAAAACAACCGGACATAGATTAGAGTTTAGGCTCCTCTTACGAGCTCGATTCATAGATATCCCAAAGACGTCCATTAGGTATACTATTCTTACATTCCAGAAGACCACAATGTGATTGTGATCGACATTCCATCTTTCTTAAAAATAGTTTATTAAGATATCGCATTGCGAAGCTGATCAGCCTTGATGAAAAGTCTCACAAGTACATGAGCTAAGGACCAACTGGAAACCAAATCAGTTGAGCCAATAAAGACACTACCATCCTCCCACCTCATAGATCGAAAAGAGTTTTTCATCCCCCTGAAAGATACTTAGTTTTATTTCAGAGGAATTGAGGAAATGTTCCTCGGTAGTAATGGTGCTCCATGTATGTATCTAAAACTACAATGACGGTGATATCATATATCGATTGAGAAATGGCTGAGGCAATGCAGTATAAATTGACTCGATTGCACTCAAACCAAGTTTGGGACCCTTGGTAATCACCAGGGGAAGTTTTTATACGTACCTATTGGTGTAAATTGGATCTTCAAGAAAGATTGGTGCAGATGGAAGAGGAGACATTCAAGCTAGCAACAAGTTGCAATAAGGTTATAGTCAACACGAAGGTCATGACTATTGGGATACCTTTGGTCCCCAGTGGCTATGCTAAAGTCCATTCGCACATTGCTTGCCATTGCATTCTATTTTGATTATGAAATATGGCAAATGGAATGAAAATGGCATTGCTGAATGGATATCTTGAGGAAGATATCTATTATGAACAGGCCGCTAGGTTTCACACTCACAATTGATACTGACATAAGGTTTCAAGCGCAAAAGACTCCATAATGGACTTAAGCAAGCATCTCGGCTGGACATTTCATTTCAATGATTTGATTTCAAAATGTTGTTGTGCATCAAAAAACTGAAGAGAAATGGTGGTCTTCAAAACGGGTCAGTGGAGCGCTGTTTTCTTCCTCGTATTGTACGTGGGATGTACATCCCTCCTATTGGGATGATAATTCTCTCATGAGGAACAACAGTCAAATAATTGGTTGTCAAGGAATCTCCTGAAGACCTAGGTGAAGCATCTTTATTCTAGGAATTAAGGTCTATAGGATAGACCAAGATAGGATGCTAGGACTTTCACAGAAGATGTACAAGAGAAAGTACTAAAGAGATTTAGTATGAAAAACTCTAAGGAGGGGATAAACTCTTCAGACATGTATTCATATTCCAAGAAGATGTGCCCTAGCACACCTGAGAAATAGAACGCAATGAGCAAGATCCCTTGCTGCTTCCTACAATAGGGGCCTCAGTATGCCATGCTATGTCACGACCTGATATAGCCCATGCTGTAGGTGTCACAAGCAGATCTTAGTCAAAATCCAGGTGAAGAACACTGGACTTACTGTGAAATATATCCTTAAAGTACGAGAAAACTAAGGATATGATGTTGGTCTTTGGGTAAAATGGTAAGAACTCAATGTTTCATACGATAACACAGACTCGACTTCATGTCATGATTATAATGATCGAAATCGAACATTGGAAGTCTGGTTTGTGTGCAATGGTGGAGCATCAGCTGAAGAGTTCCAAGCAAACTGTGCATAGCAGATTCCACCATGGAAGCAACATATATAGCTGCATCAGAGCTGCCAAAAGAAGCATTCTGGTACAAGAAGTTTGCTGCAGAAATTAGAGTAATGCCATCAGATGCCAATTCTCTTTACTGCGGCAACAATGGTGCCATAGCCCTTGCTAAGAGCCGAGGTCTACCCAGAAGTCCAAGCACATTGAGCGGCGATATCATCTCATCCGCGATTACCTCGAGAAGGGTTATTCGAGGTCAAGAGAGTCAACTCCATAAATAATATGGCAGATCCACTTACAAAGCCGTTGGCCAGCAGAAGATCAAAGCCCACGTTGAGAAATGGAAGACTTTTCTTAGACTGTTAGGACACGTTGACTTTAGGACAAGTTGAGATTGTAGATATATGTGCCTAGAAGCCAGAATTGGCTGACACTTGTAAGTACACTTCTAGGGGCAAAATTATAATTTAGACTATAATTAATAAAAATGGGTATTTTCTATCAAATATGTGTATTAGTGTCTATGATACATCCTTTGAGTTAATGGTAATGAACATTCATATTTTCAAGAGTTGAAAATTTAAGAACATGAATAAATCGATTATTAAACTCCTAAAGGCTCCGACCATAGGATCATCAACGAGGATGGTGATTGATCTGAAAGGTTGGTGTACAATCGCTTCTCTTTAGTAGATGAAGTCTGAGTCTACGTGTGTGAGACACCAGAGCGAGAGTACAGGTACTCGTTAGAGAACACGGGCACTAAGTGTGACCACCTCGAGTAGTCATTAGGAAGTCTACCATTCTCATCCGATGACTGACTCGATGCTGTAGTGTGTGTCTGGTTTCTTTGACCTGAGGTGCATCGTAGTTCACCTTGAGGGTGTTATAGTTTGACTATAACCATTACTCAATCTCCTAGCCATATGGAACCCTGAGTGTATGTTGCTATAATATGTTCATTGTAGAACTGATAGCATCAAGATGGAATCATCTACCTTGGTGGTAGAGGAAGGAGCCCTATGATAATCATGAGGAATCAAGTCCAGAATCCATGGCCTTGTAGAGTGAAATAATAGAAAAGTTTCTATTTAGGTTTTCATATTGGACTGAATCGAATGACTACATCATATGACAGAGACTAGGGTTTGGACAATTACCATTAAACCTAATCTGATCGGGCTCAAGATAGAAAACTTAATCACATAGGTAGCTACACCAGAGATTCGCATTCAGCTTCTGATGGTTCCACCATATACTGCTAGTGTCACTGATGGATTTTGGGAGCAATTAGAATGATTTAGATGATCGATCATTCTAGCTGTTTGAATCAGAAGAGTTCTAATCCCATCGAAAGGAGTTTCGATGATGTTGATGATAGAGATCATGACATATCCCATTACCATACATAACTGAACCTAACTGGTCACACAAATAAGGGTTGAATTTGGTGATCATCATTAAACTGATCTAGTTTCAATTGATCTGAATGAATTCAATTAGGTTAAAGGAAATCGTGCTAGCACTCGATTGAACACGCCTTCTTCTCTTGCTATCATAAATAAGTTATCGATTAGAGCAAAGATTTCTGCCAATTAGAGGCCTTCATATGGTCTGACTGGAGGTTTTCCAAGTCAAAAGGTTGTTTTATTTTGTAGGACATTACCTGCCATTTTTGGTCACCTGTCATTTCTCGTTCTTTGACTTTGGTCAAAAGTCTACCTTTGACTGGTCAAATGTTGACATTGACACTTTGACTTCTGTCCATATATCCACGCACCTATTGGAGAGGCTGGTGGGCCTATCCCCCTACTGAACCTGGCAAGAAGAGGGTGCACGCACCCTTGGCGTGTGCCCAAGCTGGAGGGGCCCAAGAGTCTCTATTGGATAGGGACTCCATCTCCTTTTTGGATTCCGATTAGAGTTCTTCTAAGAATCAACTTTGACTGGTCTTAGGTGCCCTCTAAGGAGAAATCCAGGGGACTCTATTCCCACTAATCAGATTTAGATCTGATTTCATAAAGAGTTATGATTGGTTGGGAAAAAGAGAAGTTGGATCACAGACAGTCTTAAATAAGACCCTGTGCCAAACTCAGATTGTATGATTATATGATTGGAGAATTGAAATCCCACACCCCAAGACTACCTCTCCCCTCTTCCTCCATGCCAAACCAACCTTCTCCCTCTCCTCTCCACATCCAAAGTGTTTGGATTCTTGGTTGGTGCGATCCAGATCAAAGAAAGGCGATTGAAAACTAGAAGGCTGCACTGCTGCATAGGACAACTGCTAATCTTCGAAAAGTATTTTGAAGATCCTCCAGATCAGATCCAGATCTAATTTTTGGAGACGTGATAGAGAAGAAGAGGATGTCTAGATCCAGCTCGAGTGGATACCGGTAGAGGCCAGGCACTTGCGTGGCTTGATCCAGAACCTTCCGCTGCTTATAGGATCATCAACGGGTAATAGGATTACCCACTTCAAGATAAATTAAATTTGATTTAATTTATTTAATTTTATTTTAATTTCCAAAATAATAATAATCAGATCTAAAATATCTTAGATCTGATCTGGATCAAAGAAAAAAAATTTTAAAATATATCTCTTGATCTGATCAGATCTGAACGAACCTGGTCCGGGAAATCATGTTTTCCATTGAACTCATTTGGAGAATTGACCACAATTGAAATATCTACTCTATTAGAATGGAGAAGTGGCCCTATAGATAATTCATGAGATTGAGTCCATAAAGCCCAGAGCCATGGCAAAGTGAAATGATAGAAAGAGTTTCAATAGGATTTCATATTGGAATCGAATCGAATGATTAATTCATATGATGGACATTGGGTTTGATGAGTTCACCTTAACCCTAATCCTATCGGGACTCAAGATAGAAGAACACAATCACACAGATAACTATACCAAGTGGTTTGCTTTCAGTTTTGATGGATTGCCACCATATGCTACTAGGTATCACGGTAGATTTTGGGAGCAATTAGGATGATTTTGATGATCAATCATTCTAATTATATGAATTAGAAAAGTTCTGATCCATCAAAAGGTATTTCGATGATATCGATGATGGAGATCATGACATGTCTCATTACCATACAAATAAGAATTTTGGTTTGGATGTCATCAATTGAGCTAAGCCAGTTTGATTGATTTGGATTAGATCTAATCAAGTTCAAGGTAATCATGCTAGCACATGATTGAGCCTGACTTTCTTCTTTTAAAATCATTATGATTTATCATAATTAAGTTAAATTTTATTTGACTCATTCTTATATATAGAATGGGTTTATCTTCATTTGACTGAAATAAGTCCAGGTCAGATTAATTATAGAAATTAAATCCATTCATAGTCAAATTGGACTAGGGTCAAAAGTTGACCTTTTTGAGAGAATTGAGGGTCATCTGATCAGATGCTTCTAGAAAATTTTTTAAAAATTATTTTAATCTAATTTTTGGTTATAAGATAGAGCATGAGTTATGCATTGGGTGTACTAAATTTAATGATTTTTAGAGGTGCCTAGTCTATGTTATGAAAGAGTTTGTTTGGATCAAACTCTTGAGAGAAGAGTCCTAGGCGCAGTGGACTCTTCCTTATCTACTCATGCCGAGACCTTTTTGAATCATTTTTTTATCAAAAAAAATAGATGAGATCTGATGGTTTTTCATGGAAAATATGTCCTAAAGTCCTAATGATAAAATAAATAAGTTATTTTTGTCAAAAGGGACTCTAAGTAGGCATTGGACATAAAAGCTTTTCTCACAACAAAGTGCATTCAATGCAAGAAATTATTTTCCATGCCCAAAGTCTACCATCACTGATATCCCACAACCCCTCTATCCTTTCTCTTCTTCTCTTCTACAAGCCTAAAATGTTAGGCATAAATCTGAGAAGAAGGTCCAAGGATTTTGGCACAATATTCAGGATCTATGCGATGGTGTTTATATGACGGATGGGCAACTTTCAGAAATAATTTCGAAGGTTCTTTGGATCAGATCCAGATTTAATTTTTAGAAAAAAGGTTTATGAGAAGATGATGTTCAAATCCTGCCTGAGTGGATACTGGTAGAGATCAGACGCCTGCGTGGCTCCTTCCAGAACCTCAGAAATCAACAGGATCATTGTAGGATAATTAGATTACCCAATCAGATACTTTAAATTAAATCTAATTTAATTTTAATTTTTAATTTTTAATATCAAAATACCATGATTAAATTTGAAAACTCTTAGATCTGATCAGATTATTTATAAATTTTTATAAAAATTATCCTCAGATCTGCGCGATCCTACGGTGGAAAATAATGTTTTTTCTTTAATTGGTATTAGAGCCAGATTAGCAGTTCTTCAGATCTACCTTAGATCTATTTTTTTTATTTATTATTTAATATTAAAAAATTTTAGATATCACATCAGATGTGATTAGATCTAAAATTAGAAAATTAAAAATTAAATAATTTAGATCTAATATGTATGAGATGCATGGCTAGACTAGGTATAGAATAGTTCTATATGTAGTCTAGTATGATCATGTATTTAATTTGATTAAACATGATTTTAGATCTATTTAATTTTTATTTTTTTGATGTTATAATTATTATAATCAAATCTAAAAATAAAAAATAAAGTTTTTAATTTTTGATTTATTCATATGAGATATGAATGATGCATGGTTAGACTAGTCATAGAATAGTTCTATAAGATGTCTAGAATAGTTTTAATTTTGATATGATCAAATTTAAAATTTTATTTTTTAGATTTAATATGTGATATTTTAGATCTAAAAGTATGCATATTGATGATACATGAGATGTATGCAAGATATGTATTAGTTAGATCTTTTTATATGTGATATACGATCTAACTAGTTTTATAGTAAAAAATTATATTTCTGATTAAAGAGTTTCCCATGACTGTCTGGTCATAAGAATAAAGTAGGATTTAAAGGCTCTCTTCTTTTATTAAATGGGGTGTTCTTATGGCGTGTAGGGGTGCTGCACATTCATCCTTAATTAGAAATCAAAACTTATTTTTCTGCAAAATCCTAGATCATGAAATCCTAAGATTTCTATTACAAATTTTGTTCATGAATCCAAAACTTAATTAAAAATTAAGATTATAAAATTAATTAGATCTAAAATTATGAATTTTTAGATCTAAGATATATTCATAAAATTGAGTTCGAGCTTGGGTAGCTTAATTAGGTCTAGCGGTTGATCAAATCGAATCAAGAATTGGTTAGGCGGGATCAAAGAAAGCTTAGATTTGATCAGCATAATAGGATTAAGTCTGGATCAAGATCGAATCACATTGAGATGTGACTCGATGAAATCAAGACCTAATTTGAATCCATGATTCGAGCCTGGATTGTAGGCTAACCCAATTGGTTCTGATTCGATAATTTGGTGTCTAAGGTAAGTTTGGTAGATAGATCGACTAGTTTTTAATTGAGAGCTACTTGACCTGAATGTATTCTTATCGAGTTAATGGTATATCCCTTCCGTCGGTCATACTTACCTAGCCATTTATGTCGATCCAATTCTATTTTGAGGCGGCTAACAATTTGAGTCAACCAATGCCACTAGGTTAGTCATAATGTTATGACTAAGTTAATTCAAGTTTAAAAAGATCTAAATTAAATCTCTCTAAAAAAATATTAAGTCTAAGGTCTTCCACCATTGTAGATGTGTGGACCCTTTCTGGGGTTGATTGTTGTCGATTGGATACAGTGGTTCAGTTGCACCAAAAAGATACAACCATGTCTATTAGGCATTGGATACTATGGGTTGGAAGATGGGTTGGTCTCAATATTTCGAATATGGTGAGGGACCCAATCAAAAATCCAATCTGTGCAAATGGTGGGTCTGACTTAACTAAAGAGTGGATCAATATTTTGGATATGGTGAGATTCATGAATTAGAGAATAAGTTTGGGTGAACCATGATTAGAGAATCATTGGACAAGAGTTGTCCACTCATTGGTTGACCCATCACCAATAACTATTAGATGAGATGGTGAGTCAGTTGGTGGTACCGCACCATCCACTAGAAATCTATAATCATGAAGATTTTTGCAACTCTATGAAGAAAGTGTAGGAATCTGAGTAAATAGTGGAAGCCTAATTTATTTAAAAATAAAATATCTAAATAAATTATTTAAGTCTAATTATAAAATCTAACTAGAAACTTTGACTCTCTATAGAAAAATATCTGCGTCCAACCCACTAGCCCGTATCCTGGACACCCATAGATTGATCGGATCCAACTACAAAGATTGGCTCTAAAACTTCAAAATTATTTTGGATTTTGAGAAGTTGACTCATATGTTGGAACAAAATCCTCCCACCATACCAGTCCATCCATCCGTTGATCAGAGAGCGTCTCTCGAGAAGTGGATGGTTGAAGATAATAAAGCCAGGTATTACATGTTAGGCTCGATGTTTGATGAGCTTCGGTGCCAACATGAAGACATTAAGACTAGCCACCAAATGTTGGCTCACCTACAAGAGTTGTTTGGTGAAAAGAGTCGCACAACCAAATATCAAGTCATAAAAAGAATTTTTAAGGCTTAAATGCATGATGGGCAGTCAGTCCAAGATCATTATCTTATGATGATCAAGGACTTAGAAGAGCTTGAGAAGCTCGGTGTCAAGTTAGATCAGGATCTACAGACTGATATAATTCTGCAATTCTTGACTGATGTGTATGGACAATTCATCATGAACTATCATATACATAAACTTTAGAATACCTTGGCTGAGCTTATGAATAGGCTTGTTACTGCTGAGCTTTCTATGAAAAGTTCTAAAAGCTCAATACTTGCTATGGAGTGGACTTCTTCCAAGAGAAAGTCTTTTAGAAAGAAGAAGAAGTCTACGAAGAAGCAGAAGATGAATGGTGAGAAGAAGAAGAAGGCAAAGCCAAAGAAGGCCGTTGACAAAGAAAAATATTTTCATTAGAACACTAACGGCCATTGGAAGTGGAACTACCCTCTTTACCTAGCCAATCTGAAGAATAAGAAGGAGGCAGGTCCTTCTGGAGGTATGCTTGTTATAGAATCTAATCTTATGATTTCTTCTGCATCCAGTTGGATGCTTGACTTTGGTTCTAATGCTCACTTGTGCACTTCTATACTGGATCTTGAGGATAGCAGAAGGCTAAGAAATGGTGAAATGATCCTACACATCAAAAATAGAGTAGGAGTTGCTGTTGTGGCTGTGGGAACCTACTCTCTATGATTATCATCAGGATTAGACTTAGTACTTAGGGACTGTTTTTATGTGCCTGCAGCAAGTAAAAATTTAATTTCTATTTCATGTTTAGCACTGAAAGGCTATGTAATTAGTTTTCTTCAGGACTATTATAATATTCTTTATAAAAAAAATAAAATTATAAGTGATTTTCTTATTAATGGTCTCTATCAGTTATATATTGATGTTTCTATTTTTAATATCGAGCAAAACGTGAATGCCATATGATCAAAGCGACCTAGGGATAGTCTAAACGATGGTATCATTGGCACCTTAGGCTAGGTCATATAGCTGAAGACATGGTTAACAAATTGGTGAAATTTGGGCTATTGATTTCATTGACTTCTGAGTCATATTCGATTTGTGAATCATGTCTTCATGACAAAATGACCAAGCTTCCTTTTGTGGGACATGAGGAAAGGGCCATAGACCTGCTTGCCCTAGTAGATACTGATGTATGCATTCCATTTGATGTGCCAGCCAGGGGTAATTCCATCTACTTCATCATCTTTATCGATGATTTATCTCAGTACGGATATATGTATTTGATGTGACATAAGTCTGAAGCTTTTGAAAAGTTCAAGAAATTCAGACTCGAAGTAGAAAAACAAACAAGAAAACCCATTAAGATTCTTCGATCAGATCAAGGAGGCGAATACCTTAGTCGAGAATTTCTAGACTATCTTAAGGATAATGGCATAGTCTCACAATGGACTCCACATGGAATACCTCAACTCAACGAGATTTTAGAATGGAGAAATCGGATCCTATTAGATATGGTTCGATACATGATGAGCTTCACGGACCTTCCTGAGTTTCTTTGGGGACATAGTTTGTTGACTGCTATATATTTATTGAATAGATTTTAATCTAAAATCATTCCTACCACACCATATGAGATATGGCATGGTAAGAAACCAAGTCTAAGTCATCTCAGAATTTGGGATTGTCCAGCCCATGTCAAGAGACAACAGATGGACAAATTAGAGTCTATGTCCTTTAGAGCTTGATTTATCGGATATCCTAAAAAGTCATTAGGATAATTTTTCTATCTTTCGAAAGATCACAATGTGATTGTGAGTTGACATGCCATCTTTCTTGAAAAATAGTTTATTCAGGATAATGGCATTAGAAGATAGATTAGGCTCGAGGAGAAAGTCTTCTAAGAGCCACGAGCCAAGGAACCTATGGAATCTAATCAGATTGAGCCAGTCCAATCACTACCTCGTCCACCTCGTAGATTAGAAAGGATTTCCCATCTCCCTAAAAGGTACTTAGGTACTATTTCAGAGGACGTAGAGAAAATATTTTTTATAGAAAAAGGGGTTCATAGTGATGTTCCCAAAACCTATGATGAGACAATATCAGATATCGACTCAGAGAAATGGTTAAAGGCAATAAAGTCAGAGATTGACTCAATACACTTGAACTAAGTTTAAACCTTGGTAGATCCACCTGAAGGTATAGTACCTATTGGGTGTAAATGGATCTTCAAGAGAAAGATAGATGCCGATGGGAATGTAGAGATATTCAAAGCAAGGCTCGTAGGAAAAGGGTATAGTTAGCGTGAAGGCATTGACTATCAGGATACCTTTTCGCCAGTAGCCATGCTCAAATCCATCCACACATTGCTTGCTGTTGTAGCCTATTTCAATTATGAAATTTGGTAGATGGACATAAAAATGATATTCTTAAATGGATATCTTAAGGAAGATATCTATATGGAATAGCCGCTGGGTTTCACATCCAGTGATACTGATCCCAAGGTCTGCAAGCTGCAAAGATCCATATATGGACTTAAGCAAGCATCTTGGAGATGGAATGCTCGTTTCAATGATGTGATCAAATCATTTGGATTCATCAAGAGCGAAGAGGAGCAATGTGTTTTCAAAAAGGTCAGTGGGAGCACTGTAATCTTTTTCGTACCCTACGTGGATGACATTCTCCTAATTGAAAATGATATTCTCATGTTGACTACAGTCAAAATATGGTGGTCTAAAAAATTCTCCATAAAAGACATAGAAGAGGCATCTTTTATTCTAGGAATTAAGATCTATAGAAATAGACCAAATAGGATGTTGGGTCTCTCACAGAAGATGTACATAGAGGAGGTGCTAAAGAGATTTAGCATCGAAAACTCCAAGAAGAGATTGATGCCCTTTAGACATGGCATTCATCTCTCCAAGAAGATGTGTCCCAACACACCCAAGGAGATTGAACACATGAGCAAGATCCCTTATGCTTCAGCAATAGGAAGCCTCATGTATGCCATGCTATGTACACAACCTGATATTGCCCATGCTGTGAGTGTCACGAGCAGCTATCAATCGAATTTAGGTGTAGAGCATTGGACTTCTATGAAATGTATCCTTAAGTACTTGAGAAGGACTAAGGATATGTTTTTAGTCTTTGGTAATGAAGAACTCTAGATCCAGGGGTATATAGACTCGAATTTTATGTCCGATATAGATGATCGAAAGTCAACATCTGGAAGTCTATTTGTATGCGATGATGGTGCTGTCAACTGGAAAAGTTCTAAGTAGACTGTGATAGCAGATTCCACCATGGAAGCAGAGTACATCGCTGTCGAAAGCTGCAAAGAAGGCATTTTGGTATAAGAAGTTCACCATAGAGCTCGAAGTGATGCCATCAGATGCCATCCCTCTGTACTATGATAACAATGGCACCATAGCCCTAGCTAAGGAGCTGAGATCTCACCAAAAATCTAAGCACATCGAGTGGCGATACCACCTCATTCATGATTACCTCGAGAAGGGATACGTCGAGGTCCAGAGAGTGGACACTGCAGATAATGCGGTTGACCCACTGACAAAGCCATTGAGCTAGCAAAATATCGAAGCCCACCTTAAGAAGATGGGATTTAGATTTGCAGTCAATTACCTTTAGATCAAGTGGGAGATTGTTAGATGTGTGCCCTAGACAATAGATTGGCTGTCACTTGTAATACACTTCTGTTGGGGATAAACCCCACTTCCGGCAAAGTCTAGTCTGATGCTTAGTCTAATATAATTGATAATCATGAAATAGCTTCGATAAAAAATTCTCCCTCCAACGACCAAACCGCTCTCGGACTCCTTCAGCGACCAAACTTATTCAGTAGCCGAACTCCTCCAGCAGTCAAGCCCCTCCTAGACTCCATCAGCAGTCGAACCCCTTCCAGACTCCTTCAGTAGCCAAACTTCTCCAATGGTCGAGCCCCTCCCAGACTCCTTCAGTAGCCAGACTCCTACAATAGTCGAACTCCTCCCGAACTCCTCTAGCGGTCGAATTTCCTTTGGACTTCTCCTCCAGCCAAACTCCTCCCAGACTTCTCCTTCGATCGAACTTCTCCATTAGTCGGGCTCCTTCCAGGCTTCTCTTTTGATCAAACTTCTCCATCAGATGGGTCACTTTCGGACTTCTCCTTCAATCGAACTTCTCCATCAGTCGAACTCCTTCCAGACTTCTCCTTCAGTCGGACTTCTCCATCAATGGGGCCCCTTCTGAACTTCTCCTTTGATCAGACTTCTCAATCAGTCAGCCCCCTTCTTGACTTCTCCTTCGATCGAACTTCTCCATTAGTCGGACTCCATCTGGACTTCTCTATCAGTCGAACTCCAATAGGATTCCTCTAGTGGATTACTTCCAGATTTCAACTAGTATTCCTCCTAGATGATCCTCTCTAGTTATATTCCCTTTGGGAGTCCGAAATCTTCTGAAATTGATGTATGTCAAAGCTCTTCACCAACCAATGCCTACTTCCTCCAAAATTTGACTATTAAATCTCTATGAATGGGTACATTATGATAATAGACACCTCTCTCCATAACAAACTTCATGTGGCTCCGAGCAGCCCACTACTGGATGGTTATGGCTGTCACTATAAGTCTGCTACAGGTGATGCCTTTCTCCATAATAAACCTCACGTGGCCCCGAGCAGCCCACTACCAGACAGTTACGACTATCACTATCAGTCTACTATAGGCGGCGCCTCTCTCCGTAACGAACCCCATGTGGCCCCGAGTGGTCCACTATCGGATGGTTATGGCTGTCACTATCAGTTTACTACAGGCTCCATCTATAAAAAGAGATCCTCCAGATACATTTTTTCTAAGATCTTTTCTCCTTCTCAAAACTTTATTGAGTTCTTTCCTGAGTACTCCACTTCTATTGGTCAGAAGAGCTAATTTGATCATCAGAGGGTTCTATCGGAGCCACCACCACCGACTCCGGATGGGACTTTATTTTGCAGGTCACCGACGGTGACCTCTTCTTCCTCAACTCAGACTGAAGGATATGCTTGAGCGGAAGAAGCTTTCAAATTGAAAGATGAGGAAGCCATAGGAGAGCGGCAGACGGACAAGTCTAATAAACCTACAGTTGATGGAGGGCCGAATGAAGTTCGACCGTGCTTATGGACTTCCTCCGAGCGCAAGCAAGCCTGAACTTCTCCTTGAGCTTGTCATTAAAGAAGCCCTGATAGAAGGGTATGAAGAAGTTCTCCTCTCAGAAGATTTCACAACTATGCCCCCCTCAATGCTTCAAAAATGCAAGTATTGATGGAGATCAAGGAGCAACTTCCGAGGCCTGAAAGATTGCGCACTCATCCTGGCAAGCGCAATCCTAGCAAATACGACCATTGTGATCACGGCCATGATATTGAAGATGCATTCAGCTCCAAGACGAGATCAAGAAGCTCATTAGGAGAGGCCAACTAGGTTGATTCCTCAAACGTCGACCTGAAGCAAGAGAAGATCGGCCGAGGGCATTGCCATAACCAGAACCACCAAGGAGGGAGGAGTAATAAGGAGATTGGCCACCTCTCGATATTATCAACACTATCTCTAGGAGACTTCAGTGAGAAGAGACCAGCAAATCTGAGGGATCAGTGAAGAGATGGTGGACTGAAGAACCCATAACCTTCACTAAGGTAGATGTATGGAGAGTACAATTTTTGCATAATGATGCATTATAATCTCTTTAAATATAGCAAACAATGATGTATGTTGTATCCTAGTTGATAATGAAAGTTTGGTTGACATCTTGTCTTACGATGCTTTCTTCAAAATGTCAATATCTAATGGTCAGTTTGGACCAATAAACTCTCCCTAATAGACTTCACTGGTACTGTAGTACTAGTTGAAGGTATAAAAACTCTAGCCATGGCTATAGGGTACTATCCAAGATAATCCAGAGCGTAGGTGGATTTTCTGGTAGTAAAGGCTTCCTCTGCTTACAATGCAATTCTCAGTCGATCTGGTCTAAATGTAGTTTGGGCGGTGGTGTCAATTTATTACTTAAAGATGAAATTTCGGACAAGTTATAGGATCGGAGAGGTCAGGAGAGATCAAGCTCTAGCAAGACACTGCTGCTTAATTATCCTACAAAAAAAAGAATAGTCTGACCCTTATCCTGTTGATGGGCTAGATGTCCACAATGACCTTACTGAAGAATGGGATGAGCCCATAGAAGATCTTGTGACCATCCCCGTGAATGACGAAAATATGGAGCATACGGTGCAAATTGGCTCCAATTTGGAAGATGAAGTTTGGGAGCAGCTCATCACCTTCTTATGGAGGAATGCCGACGTCTTCAGCGGGTTTTGATGGATATGCCTGAGATTGATGCTGAGGTTATGGAACATCGACTGGTCGTTGACCCCAAGCATCGACCAGTGAAAGAAAGAGTTCGAGGCCATGCACCAGAAAGGTAGAAGATAATAGCAGAAGTCGACAAGCTTCTCAACACCGAATTTATCCATGCGGTTAGCTATCTGATTTGGGTCTCTAATGAGGTCCTGGTCAAGAAAGCCAACGGTAAGTAGAGGATGTGCATCACTTTAAGAAGCTTAATAAGGCCTGCTCAAAAGACAGCTATCCTTTGCCTAGAATCGACCAATGGATGGATGCGACTTCAAGCTACGAGCTTCTCACCTTCGTGGATGCCTTCTCTGGCTACAACTAAATTTGGATCGCACCAAAGGATGAGGAGAAGACTACTTTTATTACTAATCATGGTCTTTACTATTACAGGGTCATGCCCTTCAGGCTTAAAAATGCAAGCATGACTTATCAGCACTTGATCAATAAAATTTTCAAAGAGCAGATCGGCCACAATATGGAGGTTTACATCGATGACATGCTGGTCAATAGTCAAAAGATTGACAATCATGTCACCGACCTTGAAAAGGCTTTCGATGCGCTTAGAAAATACAAGATGAAGTTGAACCCAACCAAGTGCTCCTTTGGGATAGCCTTAGAAAAATTTTTGAGATTCATGGTCTCGAGACAAGGGATCGAGACCAACTTGAAGAAAATTTGAGCTATCCACGAGATGACCGCTCTGAAGTCCTTCAAGAAAGTTCAGCACCTAATTAGAAAGGTGGCATCTTTGAATCATTTTATCTCGAGGTTGGTCGAACGCTGCATGCCCTTCTTCCAAATCCTTAGAAAATCGAAAGATTTTCACTGGACTTAGGAATGCCAAAAGACGTTCGACGAGCTCAAGAACTACCGCCAAACCCAAATCTAGAGAGGAGCTGTTTCTCTACCTTGCGGTCTCTCCTGCGGCCTAGCGGCAGTCCTAGTCAAAGAAGAGGTGAAAGTACAACGACCAGTCTACTACATAAGCTGGATCCTAAGGGATGCCGAGACCAGGTATACAAAGTTGGAAAAATTGACTTATGCTCTTTTGATTGCAGCAAGAAGACTTCGACCTTACTTCCAGGGACGTGCCATAATGCTCCTTACTCACCAATCAATCAAAGCAATTCTTCATCAAATAGATGCTTTCAGAAGAATTGCAAAATGGGCTATTAAATTAACAGAGCTCGACATCAACTACTAACCTTGACCAGCAATCAAGACTCAGACACTGGCTGACTTCATTCGACTCAGACACTGGCTGACTTCATAGTTGAATGCACCATTTCAGATGAAGCCAAGCTTGAATAAAATGAGATCGACATCCCATGGTTGTAACCGAGCCTCTTCGAAGAAAGTGCCAATCTTTTTGAAGGTTTTTAGGCCTTGTACGTGGATGGTTCGTCCAACTCTGCTGGAGCAGGTGAGGGGTTAGTCTTAGTCAACCTCGATGGAGTCGTCGTCAAGTACGCACTATGTTTCAAATTTTCTACAACTAATAATAGGCCGAATATGAAGCACTAATCATCAGATTTAAAATAGCAAGAGAATTAAAAGTAGATCGACTTCAAGTCTACAGTGATTTTCAATTAGTGGTCGGTCAGGTTAGTGGCAACTATGAAGCATGAGAGGAAAGTATGATGAAATTCTTTAAGAAAGTAAAGGATTTGACTCCGACCTTCAGTAGTTTTGACATTCGATAGATTTTGAGGACTAAAAATATAAGAGCCGACCTTCTCTCTAAATTGGCCACTTCAACCCCAGCCGAACTATCCAAAGAAGTATTTTTTGAAACTCTAAAATGCCCAAGCTCAGAGAAATCATAGCTCGTTATGCAGACAGAGCTCGAGCCAAGCTAGATTGACCCATTAGTTGCCTATCTCAAAGAGGGAGTTCTTCCTCGTGATCTGAAAGAAGCTCAAAAACTTAGGAATCAAGCCTTTCGGTATGTTTTATATGACAAGTTGTATAAAAGATCATATTCGCGACCGCTGCTAAGATGTCTCCAATCTTTAGAGGCCAACTTCGTATTATGCAAAGTGCATGAGAAAATTTGTGGAAGTCATATAGGAGCTAGATCCCTGTCGTAAAAACTACTTTGGTAAGGATACTATTAGCCGACCTTGTACCATAATTCTATGGAGTATGTCAAGAAATGTGACCGCTGCTAGAGAAATGCAAATATACAAAGACAGTCGGTCTCCAAGCTTACTCCACTAAGCGCACCTTGGCCATTTGCATAGTGGAGAATGGATATACTTGGCCCTTTTCCAATGGCATCTAGACAACAAAAGTTTCTCCTAGTTGCGATTGACTACTTCACGAAATGGATCGAAGCCAAACCACTAGCAAAAATTGCTAAGGCCAAGGTATGGGACTTCGTCTGGAAGTCAATCGTCTATCGGTTTGGTCTGTCCCAAACTCTTATAATAGATTACAGGTGATAGTTCGCTGGGATGAGATTTGCTGAGTTCTACGAAGATCTAAATATCTCCCATCACTACACGTCGGTAGCTCACCCACAGGCAAATGGAAAAGCTGAAGTGACCAACTGGATCCTGCTGCAAGGCATCAAGACAAGACTCGATAGTGCAAGGGGGGCCTAGGTGGACGAGCTCTACCATATTTTTTGAGCGTATCGAACTACTAAAAGGCTACCGACTAGGGAAACACCATTCGTCTTGGCTTTTGGAATGGAGGCAATCATCCTAATCGAGCTTAAGCTTCCATCAGCATGGGTCATGGCCTTCGATGAGCAGCGTAACTCATAGGACCTCAAAGTCAACCTTGATCTATTGAAAGAAAAAAGAGAGAAAGCCTAGGTTCGGATGGTGGCCTATAGGCGAAGGGTGGCCCGATACTATAACTCTAGAGTCAGAGGTAAAATGTTTAGAGTGGAGGACATAGTGCTTTGTCAAGCCGCCATCTCTCAGCCCTAGAGCCAGGAAAAGCTTGCCCTAAATTAGGAAGGCCTGTATGAAATAAAAGAGATCGTTCAGCCAGAAACTTATCGCCCGAAGGAGCTCGGAGGAACAACACTCCCACGACCTTGGAATTCAAAAAATTTGAGAATGTACTACCAGTAATTTTTTTCCAATAAAACTTCTCCATTTCAACATTATTATTTCTTGGTGCAAAAACTATGTGATGATAGAAAAGAAGCAATCAAAAGTGACCATGTTAGGAACAAAAGAAGAACCTCATCCTAACATGTGCAAGTCGAAGACCTTCGATTATTCAAGACAAGAGGAGGATAGTGGTCCATTCAATGGCTCATTTGTGCTCCTATTGCCATGATAGGGGTAAGAGGAGAACCTCGCCCTAAGGTGAGCAAGTCAAAGACCTTCGATTATTTAAGACAGGAAGAGGGGAGAGGCCCATTCAACAGTCCATTTGTGCCCCTGTTGCCATGATAGGTCAAGAGGAGAACCTCGTCCTAACATGAGCAAGTCGAAGACCTCCGATTATTTAAGATAGGAGGAGGGGAGAGGTCCATTCAATGACCCATCTATGCCCCTAGTGCCATGTTAGGAACAAGAAGAGAACCTCATTCTAACATGAGCAAGTCGAAGACCTCCGATTATTTAAGACAGAAGGAAGGAAGAGGTCCATTGAACGGTCCATCTGTGCTCCTAGTGCCGTGTTAGGAATAGGAGGGAGAACCGCGTCCTAACATGAGCAAGTCAAAACCTCTAATTATTTAAGACAGGAGGAGAGGAGAGGTCCATTCAATGGTCCATTTGTGCTCCTTAGTGTTATGTTAGGAACAGGAGGAGAACCTCATCCTAACATGAGCAAGTCGAAGACCTCAGATTATTTAAAATAGAAGGAGGGAGAGGCCCATTCAATGGCCCATCTGTGCCCCCTAGTGCCATGTTAGGAACAGGAGGAGAACCTTGTCCTAGCATGAGCAAGTCAAAAGACCTTCGATTATTTAAGACGGGAGGAGGGGAGAGGCCCATTCAATAGCCCATTTGTGCCCTTAGTATCATGTTAGGAACAGAAGGAGAATCTCGTCCTAACATGAGTAAGTCAAAGACCTCCGGTTATTTAAGATAGGAGGAGGAGAGAGGTCATTCAATAGCCCATCTATGCTCCTAGTGCCATGTTAGGAACAAAAGGAGAACATTATCCTAACATGAGCAAGTTGAAGACCTCCGATTATTTAAGATAGGAGGAGGGAAAAGGCCCATTCAATGGTCTATCTGTGCACCTAGTGCCATGCTAGAAATAGGAGGAGAACCTCATCCTAGCATGAGTAAGTCGACGACCTTCGATTATTTAAGATAGGAGGAGGGGAGAGGCCCATTCAATTGCCCATTTGTGTCCCTATTGCCATGATAGGACAGAAGGAGAACCTCACCATAACAGGAGCAAGTCGAAGACCTCTATTATTTAAGATAGGAGGAGAGAGAGGCCCATTCAATGGCCCATTTGTGCCCCTAGTGCCATTTTAGGAATAGGAGGAGAACCTCGTCCTAACATGAGCAAGTCGAAGACCTTCGATTATTTAAGATAGGAGGAGGGAAGAGGCCCATTCAACACCTCATCTGTGCCTCTAGTGCCATGTTAGGAATAGGAGGATCTTGTCCTAGCATGAGCAAGTTGAAGATCTCCAATTATTTAGGACAGAAGGAGGGGAGAGGCCCATTTAATGGCCCATTTGTATCCCTATTGTCATGATAGAAATAGAAGGAGAATTTCATCCTAACGTGAGCAAAGTCGAAGGCCTCGTTCATTTTAGATAAGATGAGGGGAGAGCCCTGACAACGGTCCCTAATATGCCCCTACAGTCCGTTAGAAATAGGAGGAGAAGCTCATCCTAATGTGAGCAAAGTCGAAGGCCTCATTCATTTTAGATGAGATGAGGAGAGAGGCCTCTGACAACGGTTCCTAATGTGCCCCTATATCCTGTTAGAAATAGAAGGAGAACCTCATCCTAACATGAGCAAAGTTAAAGGCCTCATTCATTTTAGACGAGATGAGGAAAGAGGCTCTGACAATGGTCCTAATGTGCCCCTATAGCCTATTAGGAACAGGAGGAGAACCTCATCCTAATATGAGCAAAGTCGAAGGCCTCATTCATTTTAGACGAGGTGAGAGGAGAGGCCCCAACAATGGCCCTAATGTACCCCTACAGCCTATTAGGAATGGAAGGATAACCTTATCCTAACAAGAGCAAAAGTCAAAACCTCATAGACCAAAGACGTGGAGAAGGAAGAAGCTCGATTGAGAATTCCTACACGTATTTTTCCATAATAATCTGACTATGTCAAATGCAAAAAAAAAGGTCGACTATCGTATTAGATGGTTCTGCCTCCATGTCGTCTTCCTCCTCCTCCCAAAAGTCGAGGTCGATCTTGGGGAACCTTTGGGCGACCCTGCCTTCACATGCTTCCTGTTCGAACTCGATGTTCAGGTTTTGCATCTTGAGAGAAATCTTGAACTCTTCCACGGTCCAGGTCATTGCCTCCGAGATCAACTTCACCATTTGGATCTCCAGTTCGGCGATCCTATTTTTGGCTTTCTTCCTCCTCTCGTCCTCCAAGACCAATGCGATCTTTAGCCCTACCGAGGCAAACTCCTCTTCATGGAGTGCATCCTAAAGACTATCGATGTCCACCACCTTCTCCTCGGCAAGATGCTCGACCTTATCGACCCTCTCTTAAAGATTGTGACCTCAGTCCGAAGGTCCGCCTGAGCCTTTTATGCCTCCGCCTCTTGACAATGCGCCCTCTTGATGTGAGCGAGCATCTGGTGATCCGACCACAACAAACAATTGGTGTAACACCAAAATGTCTCATCCTAACAAGCGCGAAAACCCGAGATCGAACTTTGGCCGTCACCTTTTTTACTCTCTTAATTTAAATTTCAAAGTCGGAACCGAAATTCTCTTCCAAGCTTAGACTTCAATAGGAGATAAGATCTCTTTCAACCTGGGCTGAAGATAAGATCTTCTCTGAGCTTCAACTTCAACAGGAGATAAGATCTCCCCCGAGCTTCAACCTCAATAGGAGATAAGATTTTCTTCCACCTTGATCGAAGATAAGATCTACTCTAAGCTTCAACCTCAACAGAAGATAAGATCTTCTTCAACGTCGGCCAGAGATAAGATCTTTTTCGAGATTCAACTTCAACAGGAGATAAGATCTCCTTCAATCTTAACTGGAGATAAGATCTCCCCCGAGCTTCAACCTCAATAGAAAATAAGATCTCCTTCAACCTCGACCGAAGATAAGATCTCCCCAAGATTCAATCTCAATAGGAGATAAGATCTCCTTCAACCTCGATCGAAGATAAGACCTCCCTCGAGCTTCATCTTCAACAAAAGATAGGATCTACTGCAACCTCAACTGAAGATAAGATCTTCCTCGAGCTTCAACCTCGACTGGAGATAAGATTTTCTCTGAGCTTCAACCTCAACAGAAGATAAGATCTCCTTCAATCTCGGCTAGAGATAAGATCTCTCTTGAGCTTCAACTTCAACAGAAGATAAGATCACCTTCAGTCTCAGCTGGAGATAAGATCTCTCCTGAGCTTCAACCTCAATAGGAGATAAGATTTTCTTCAATCTCGATCGGAGATAAGATCTCCCCCGAGCTTCAACCTCAATAGAAGATAAGATCTCCTTCAATCTCGGTCAGAGATAAGATTTCCCCCGAACTTCAACCTTAATAGGAGATAAGATCTCCTTCAACCTCGATCGGAGATAAGATCTTCCCCGAGCTTCAACTTTAATAGAAGATAGGATCTACTTCAACCTCGACTAGAGATAAGATCTCCCTCAAGCTTCAACCTTGACTGAAGATAAAATCTCCTCTGAACTTCAACCTCACCAGAAGATAAGATTCTCCTTCAACCTCGATTGAAGATAAGATATCCCTTGAGCTTCAACTTGAATAGGAGATAAGATCTCCTTCAAGCTCGGCTAGAGATAAGATCTCCCCCGAGCTTCAACATCAAAAGAAGATAAGATCTCTCTCAACCTCAACAGAAGATAAGATCTCTTCCGAGCTTCAACTTCAATAGAAGATAAAATCTTTTCTGAGCTTTGACTTCAATAGAAGATAAGATCTCCCCTAAGCTTCAACCTTAATGAGTGCAGAGCCCAAAAAAAACTTCGACAGTCATCTTTTTATGCTTTCTTCCTTCAAATTTCAAACTCGAGAGAGTAGGGAGACTATTATTGGAGATAAACTCCACTCTCGCCGAAGTCCAATCTCATGCTTAGTCCAAATATAACTGGTAATTATGAAAGAGCTTCGATCGAGAATTCTTCCTCCAGTGATCGAACCCCTCCCAGATTTCTTCAGTAGCCGAACTCCTCCAATGATCGAACCTCTCGGACTCCTTCAGTAGCCGAACTATTAGATATGTGTGCCCTAGAAGCCATAATTGGCTAATACTTGTAATACACAACTAAGGGCAAAATTATAATTTTGATTATAAATAATAAAATAGATTATTTTCTATCATAGTGTGCATTTGAAAGTGTCTGTGATACATCCCTTGAGTTAATGGTAATGACAGTACATATTTTCAAGAGTTGAAAATTTAAGACATAAATTTTCATTATTGACTCATAAAATACTCCCGACCATAGGATCATCATGAGGATGGTGATTGATCTGAAAGACTGATGTACGATTTCTTCTTTAGGATAGATGAGTCTTGAGTCTATGGTGTAGAGACACCGAAGCGAGAATACAGGTACTCGCTAGAGAACGAGGGCACTGAGCGTGACCACTTGAGCAGTCATGAGGAAGTCTACCTTCTCGTCAATGGCTGGCTCGAAGCTATATAGTGGTGTGTCTAGTGTTGTGAACTTTTGAAGTTATAACCGTAAGTGCACGGGTATACAGAGTAGCACGTCCAGTGAGTACAGATCGATCCCATGAGAAAATGGTATTTAAACTATATCTATACCCCTGCTCAGGCAAGGTCCACCAGGAATGATCACAAGTTAATGAAATATAGAAGGAATAAATAATGTAAAAAGCCTAAGATTTTTGAATCCACTAGACCAATGTTTTAGAAAATCTTTTTCTACTGATCTCCCTAATGATATCCTCCAAATTCCTTTCTTTGTATCAACCAAGTATGAATTATGAAGAGATTAAAACTCAATTATAACCCATCAAGATTTTACAAGAAAGAAAAGAATAGAATATAAGTATTATTGAGCCTTCTTTCTTTGCCCTTCTTGCACTGAATCAAATATGAACTATAAAGAGATTGAAACCCAATAATAGTTCATTAAGTTTCTTGGCAAGAATTTAAAAAGAAGGAAGGTCTCCTTTTAAAATTAAGATGAGAGATCCTAAGAGAAGATACTTCTAGTCATGGTCTAGCTTCATCGCCAACCCTAGGGGTTTGCTTAACTAGATATTATTTACATTAAAATTTGAAAATAAATTTAAAAGTAAAAACTAAATTGCTACACTACTGGTCAGAATTCATGTTTTATTTTTTTAATATATGCAAAAATTTAAACAAGTCTAATAGCAAAAATTTAATTGCATAATTTAAATAGCATGAATATAAACTAACCTAATGCTGGAATTTAAAATTAAAATAAAAATTTATTGCTAGAAAAATTAAAACAATCTTAATGACATACTATTTAACTCCTAAGCCATTGACAGGGGCTTGGAGTTACAAAAGAAATAAACTAAATAACTCTAGCTTTCTCTCCTTCTGAAGGACAAGAAGAAGGAAGTAGATGGGTTGGGAAATACTTCTCAAAAGAAAATCACTTTCTCTCATTCTTTTCTACCCCCCCCCCCCTCGAAGCGAAGAGTTATTATTTTTTTATAGGCGAAGGAGAGTGTGTTGGCCATGCGTAAAAAGAGAGTTGGTTTCCCATCTCATTCTGCTTCAACAACTTCTATTTTTCCAGAGCTATCCACTGGATCGTCACATTGCTCCCATTTCTATTTTCTCAGAGCTATTCGTAACATTCTTCTTTCGGACAACTCAAGCACCCAACAATCAAACAGAAGGGAGGAGCTACACTATTGGGAGACAATCTAACTGGACACGAGGATGGGGCAGCACGATGGCATGGAGGAAGATCAAGCGGCTCATTATCAAGGTGGTGGCGATGACCGAACAGGCAAGAAGGAGGTTGTGATCGATTGTTGGGTGGAGAGCTTTCGGGCGGTGAATGGGAGGTGGTTCCGGTGAGCATCAACTCCGTGCAAGCGATGATGACGAAGGATCTTGACCATGAGTAATAGAGCTTGGGCATTTGATCGGTTGGCTTGGTGAACTTTCAATCAACTCCGACGACCGTTGCTTGGTCGGATGTAGAGAAGAAAGGAGGAAGGGTGGCTTTTTCCAGCATCTCCAACGGAATCCAATGAGGTGGCGATGGTTAAAACATTGAAAGAAAAGAAACTATCCCTTTCTTGAAACCCAATAATAGTTCATTAAGTTTCTTGGCAAGAATTTAAAAAGAAGGAAGGTCTCCTTTTAAAATTAAGATGAGAGATCCTAAGAGAAGATACTTCTAGTCATGGTATAGCTTCATCGCCAACCCTAGGGGTTTGCTTAACTAGACATTATTTAGATTAAAATTTGAAAATAAATTTAAAAGTAAAAACTAAATTCCTACACTACTAGCTACAATTCATGTTTCTAATTTTTAAATATATGCAAAAATTTAAAGTAGCCTAATAGCAAAAATTTAATTGCATAATTTAAATAGCATGAATATAAACTAACCTAATGCTAAAATTAAAATAAAAATAAAAATTTGTTGCCAAAAAAATGACATACTATTTAACTCCTAAGCCATTGACAGGGGCTTGGAATTACAAAAGAAATAAACTAAATAACTCTAGCTTTCTCTCTTTCTGAAGGACAAGAAGAAGGAAGTAGATGGGTTGGGAAATACTTCTAAAAAAAATCACTTGCTCTCATTCTTTTCTCCTCCCGGAGTGAAGAGTTATTATTTTTTTATAGGCAAAGGAGAGCGCGTCGGCCCCGCATAAAAATATAGTTGGTTTTCCATCTCAATCTGCTTTAACGACTTCTATTTTCTCAGAGCTATCCGCTGGATCGTTGCATCGCACCCACTTCTATTTTCTTAGAGCTATCCATAACTTTCTTCTTTCGGACAACTCAAGCACCCGACAATCAAACAGAAGGGAGGAGCTTCGCTATTGGGAGACAATTTATCTAGACACGAGGATGGGGTGGCATGATAGCATGGAGGAAGATCGGACAGTTTGTTATGAAGCTGGGGGCGACGATCGAATGGGCAAGAAGGAGGCTGCGATCGATTGTCGGGTGGAGAGCTTTCGGGCCGTGCATGGGAGGTTGTTTCGACGAGCATTGACTTCGTGCGAGCGATGACGACGAAGGATCTTGACCATGAGCAATGGAGCTTGGGCGTTCGATCGATCGGCTTGGTGAACTTTCAATCAACTCTGGCGATCGTTGCTTAGTCGGATGCAGAGAAGAAAGGGGAAAGGGTGGCTTTCTCTAGCATCTTCGATGGATTCCGACAAGGTGGCAATGGTTGAAACGTTGAAAGAAAAGAAACTATCCCTTTCTTGAATTTTTTCTAAAGATCGGCAAGGTGGATGGAGGTGAGCTGCTGGCAGCAAGTTTCCAGCAACGGCGAGAGCAAATGGTTATTTTAAGAAGATGATCGAACGATCGGATTGGCCTGTAGTCCACAGCCCTATTCCATGGACCAACAGTCATGGAAGTTGAAGGTTGAAGGTTAGGGATGACTACTTTGAAATTTGTGCAAGAACTGATCTTCTGACTTTGTTTGACCTCCAATTTCAGTTTTGATCATACCGTTGGAATCCTAAAAGCCTGCAATTCATGTTGGCATGTGTTTTCATTCAAAATACTACATAAAGTATCAATTTTAATTAAATAAGTTAATTTGATATATAAATTAATCCACTTATATTTAATTTTTATGCATTTATCACTCCCCTAACCTAAATCTTACTCATCCTCGAGTAAAGATAATTTAAAAAAGGCTACAAAAAACTTCTAATATCATACACAAGTGTACTGGACTTAAAGGTTGTTCTCATATCCTTTTTATAAGTAGAAGATTTTCCATTAGATAGTAGATGAAATAAGTCATTAGGGTATTAATAGCCTCAAATAAATTAGTGAAGTGCAAACTCCTCATTTTTCAAGGATAGTTCTTGACCAACTCCTACTGTTATTTCTGAATCCTCTACTCCATTGGAGTGGTGAGATATTATTTTTATGCAAGTAAGTTCCTCTTATTATTACTATTATTATTATTATTATTATTTTTTGAATGTACAAACCTTGCAATGCCTTAATCTCTTAAGCTTTGTATTTGACTCTTGTAACAAGTTTTTGACCAATATCTCCCAGACCAGTTGGCCTTAGGGCATTAGGTGTAGAACACCCCTCAGGCTTACTGGCTTGAGTCAGAAAGGCTATAGGTCAAAGCTGGTTATATAGCAAAGTTTCTTCACACCTCCACTTTTTGATGCGAGACTCAACACTTACTTAGGCGAGGAGGCCTGGTTACTCGATGAAACAATGCTTAAAATTTGCTTTTATTATCTCTTTTATTTTATTTTATTTTATTTTATTTTATTATTATTATAATAAAGGGAACTTTGCATTTACTAATACCTACTCATATCCAAGAAATAGATTCTTCTTTGATGCAAATAGGAGGGTTGAAATTATCCGAAAACTGATTTCATTCTTACTTGCCCTCTTTACTTGAGTCTATTAATATTTTGCCCCTCATCATTTCATAAATCATCTAGACTATTCAATCAATTACTTATCAAAAGTGTGTGATTTAACTTAAGTCCAAAATTGACAAGTGTAAGATTAAGAAGGTAAGGGTAGCATCCAATTATTTACTTATTTTGCTTATTATTCACCTAAGAAAATAATTTTTAATTATAAGCATGATATGGTATAAAAGAAAATGAGGACACCTGAGGAAGAATTTTCTTGAGCTCTTCCCCCAACATAGCTAATGGAGCTTATTTGATCTGATAATGCTAAAAAGAAAACTAATTAGAAAGAAAGAAGTTGGATTGCCTCCCAGGAGCGCTAAGTTTAAAATCTTCAACCAGACTAAATAGTGATAACAGACTAATCGAGATATGTTGGTTCATAAAGAACCATGGCTTCCTCCATAGATTTAGTAGGCAGTTCTAAGAATGGTTTTAATCGTTGACCATTAACTTTGAAAGTAACACCATTACTTGAGTTTTTAATTTCGACAGCCCCATATGGGAAGGTTTCTTTAACCACGAAAGGTCCTGTCCATCTAGACCTAAGCTTTCTAGAAAAAAGATGTAACCTCAAATTATACAATAAATCTTTTTGCCCAAGAGTAAAAGATTTTCTATGAATTGCTTGATCATGAAATAGTTTCATCCATTTCTTGTATACCTTGGCATTCTCGTAAGCTTCATTTCTTAGTTCTTCTAATTCATTTATCTGAAGCTTCCTATGGGTTCCGGCTACGTCAAGATCCATATTTAATTTCTTTATTGCCCACATGGCTTTATGTTCTAACTCAACAGGCAAGTGACATGGTTTCTCAAACACAATCTTATAAGGAGACATTCCTAGATTTGTCTTGTAGGCGGTGCAGTATGCCCAAAGTGCATCAACTAATTTCACAGACCAATTCTTTCTATTGGCATTAACAGTTTTCTCCAAGATTTATTTGATTTATCTATTGGACACTTCTACTTGCCCGCTTGTTTGAGGATGATAAGGTGTGGCCAACTTATGGGTAACATTATAATTTTTCATTAGAGTGGCAAAGGGTTGATTGCAAAAATGTGTTCCCCGATCACTAATGATTGTTCTAGAGATACCAAAGCGAGAGAGAATATTTTTCTTAAGAAATTTAATGACCACTTTGCTATCATTGGATTTATATGGAATAGCTTCTACCCACTTGGAAACATAATCAACAGCTACTAAGATATACTCATTTCCGAAGGAATTTGAAAATGGTCCAATAAAATCAACTCCCTAGACATCAAAAATTTCAACTACCAAGATTGGATTGAGGGGAATCATATCTTTCTTTGTAATTCGATCCATTTGTCGGCATCGATCACAACTTTAGCAGTACACATGTGCATCCTTAAATAAATTAGGCCAATAAAATCCACATTGAAGTACTTTGGCAGCAGTCTTCTTGGATGCGAAATGACCACCACATGCTTGGTCCTGGCAAAATGATAGAATACTTTTAACCTCATTATCCGGGACACACCTCCTAATGATCATATCAGGATACTGTTTAAATAGATATGGATCATCCCAAATGAAATACTTTACTTGGGAAAAGAATTTATGTTTATCCTGACTAGTCCAATGGGAAGGAATTTTACCAATGGCTAAATAATTCACAATATCAGCATACCAAGATTCAGTGAACACAGACATGGGTTGTTCATCAGGAAAATACTCATTGATGGGTGGTTCAATAGATGGTGCAACTATGATTTGGGATAAGTGATCAGCAACTGCATTTTCTGACCGTTTCTTATCTTTAATTTTCTGGTCAAATTCTTAAAGGACCAAGATCCAGCGAATTAAATGTGCCTTAGCATCTTTCTTTGCTAGGAGATGTCTAATGGCTGAGTGATCGATATAGACAATAACATGGGATCCAACCAAACAAGATCTAAATTTCTCTAAGGCAAAGACAATGGCTAAGAACTCCTTCTCAGTAGTGGTATAATTTAGCTGTGCATCATTTAATATTTTACTGGCATAATAAATAACTCTCAGCAGCTTATTGATTCTTTGACCTAAGACTGCACCTATAGCATGATCAGATGCATCGCACATGAGTTCAAAAGATTTGGTTCAGATAGGTGGATGAATGATGGGAGCTGAAATGAGTACCTTTTTAAGGAATTCAAAAGATTCAAGGAACTCAAATTTTGCTTCTTTCGCTAACAAATTCATCAAAGGGTGAGCTACTTTGCTAAAATCAGGTATGAACCTTCTATAAAATATAGTATGTCCTAAGAATGAATGAATATTTTTAATAGTCTTGGGTGGTGGAAGACTTGCAATCAGATCAACTTTGGCCCTATCAACTTCTATTCCCCTTTTTGAAATAACATGGCCAAGAACTATACCTTCTCTAATCATGAATTGGCATTTTTCCTAATTAAGAACTAAATGCTTCTCCTTACATCTTCCTAGGACTATTCTTAGATGGTTTAAACATTTGGAGAAGGTAGGACCAAACACAAAAATGTCATCCATGAAAATTTCTAAAAATTGTTCAACCATATCGAAAAAAATGCTGATCATACATCTCCGAAAGGTTGCTAGAGCATTACATAGTCCAAAGGGCATGCACCTATAAGCAAAGGTACCAAATGGATAGGTGAATGTGGTCTTTTCCTGATCATTAGGGGCTATGGAGATCTGGATATAACCGAAATATCTAATTGAAGGGGAAATCCTAATTTTCTGGATCAAGTTCGTTCAGATCTGATCGAATCAAGAGAGATATTTCAAAAATTTCTCTCATACATCTAGATCAGATCTAAGATGATTTAGATCTGATTTTATAGATCTAATGAATAAAAATAAAAATAAATTAAATCTAAATTAATTTATACCTTGATGTTTGGTAATCTAATTATCCTTTGATGATCCTGCCGATAGCCTAAGATACTGGATCTAGCCACGCAACCATCTAGCCTCTATCAATATCCACTCAGGCTGGATCTGAAGATCTTCTCCTTTTTTATCATCTCTCCAAAAATCAGATCTGGATCTAATTTGAAGAATCTTCAAAACTCCTTCTGAAGATCAGCAGTCGTCTTTGCAGCAATGCTGCCTTCTTCCTTTCTCGTCAGCTCTTTCTTGCCTGGATCGCAAACTGGAGCCCAACTTCCCATGGGTGTGGAGAGGAGAGAGAGGATCAGAAGATGGCATGGAGGAGAGAGAGGGGCAGTTTTGGAGCATGGGCTAAGAGGAACTCTCTTAAAGTGTGATGCAGATAGGATTTATATAGACCCTACTGTGCCATGCAGTGCTACATCATCCCGGCCAACCACATTGCATCGTGCAATCAAATCTTAATCTGATTGGTGGGATAACATCACCCGATCTAATCAGATGAGAGCCCCACTAATTCATCCTTAGATGGTGCCTAAGACTTATCAAAGTCTATGGCTAGGGTTCACCTAAGTAGAATCCAAGAAGCAACCTGGAGTCCCATCCGTATGGGACTCCAGGCATCCCTATCCATGGGCGCATGCCTCCCAAGGCGTGCACCCCCTCCTTTCCAATTTTTAGTAAGGGGACAAGCTCCTATCTTCTCTCCAATAAGTGCATGACACATGGGCAGATGTCCATGGGTCAAAGGTCAATATTTGACCAAAATCAAAAGACAAGAATTAGCAGATGATGGAAAATGGCAGATGTTGTCTCAAATTTATCTCATAAATTAAGACAACCCTTTTCTAACCTAGACAAGCTCCAGTCAGATCATGTAAAGGTACCTGAGTGAGCACAAACACATTTGGCTCAGTCGAGATAACTTTTAATGATAATAAAAGAAGAACGTTAGGTTCAATCATGTGCTAGCACGATTTTCTTGAACCTAATTGAATCTAATTCAAATCAATTGAACTGGATTAGTCTAATTGATGATATCCAGATCCAAATTCTTATTTACAGGACCCAATGATTCAATTCTATATGGTAATGGGATATGTCGTGATGTCCATCATCGATATCATCGAACCTCCTTTCGATGGATCATAACTCTTTTGATTCAGACAACCAGAATGATCGATCATCTAAATCATTCTAATTGCTCCCAAAATCCATCAGTGACATCTAGCAGTATGTGGTGGCAACCCATCAACACTAAAAATGAATCTCTTTGATGTAGCTACTTGTGTGATTAAGTTCTTCTATCTTGAGCCCCGATCAGATTAGGGTTAAGGTGAACTTGTCAAACCTTAATTTCTATCATATGATTTAATCATTCGATTCAAGTCCGATGTGAAAACCTTAATAGAAACTCTTTCTATTATTTCACTCTACCATGGCCATGGGCTTATGGACTTGATTCTCAGATCATCATAGGACTGCTCCTCATCCACCGAGGTAGATAGATTCTCTCTTGGTGCAATCCAATCCAATTCCTACAATGAACATGCTATAGCCAACATATACACCTCAGGATTTCGAATGGCTAGGAGACCGAGTCATGGTGTAGTCAAACTATAACACCCTCAAGGTGAACTATTCGATGCACCTTCAGGTCAAAGAACTAGACACACCACTGCTAGCTTCGAGTCAGTCATCGATGAGAAGGTAGACTTCCTTATGACTACTCGAGGTGGTCACGCTCAGTGCCCTCATTCTCTAACGAGTACCTGTACTCTCACTCCAGTGTCTCTACACCGTAGACTCAAGACTCATCTACTTATAAAGAAGCGATTGTACACCAACCTTCCGGATCAATCACCATCCTCATGATGATCCTACGGTCGGGAGCATTTTATGAGTTAATAATGAAAATTCATGTCTTAAATTTTCAACTCTTGAAAATAAGAATTATCATTACCATTAACTCAAGGGATGTATCACAGACACTAAATACACATTTATGATAAAAAATAATCTATTTTATTATTTATAGTCAAAATTATAATTTTGCTCTTAGAAGTGTATTACAAGTGTCAGCCAATTCTAGCTTCTAGGGCACACATATCTAACAAACTCCCACTTGACCTAAAGCCAATTGACTACAAATCTAAGTTCCATCATCTCAAGGTGGGCTTGGATCTTTTGCTAGCCCAACGGCTTTGTAAGTAGGTTTGCCGCATTGTCTGTGGAGTCGACTCTCTTGACCTCGATGTATCCCTTCTCAAGGTAACCGTGGATGAGGTGATATCGCCGCTTAATGTGCTTTGATTTTTGGTGAGACCTCGGCTCCTTAGCAAGGGCTATGGCACCATTGTTGTCACAGTAAAAAGGAATGGCATATGATGGTATCACTTCGATCTCTGTGATAAACTTCTTATACCAGAATGCCTTCTTTGCAACTTCTGATGTAGTGATGTATTCTGCTTTCATGGTGGAATCTGCTATCACTATCTACTTAAACTTTTCCAACTGACAGCTCCATCATTGCACATAAATAGACTCCCAGATGTCGACTATCAATCATCTACATCGAATATAAAATCTGAGTCTGTATACCCTTAGACTTGGAGTTCTCCATTACCAAAGACCAACAACATATCCTTAGTTCTTCTCAAGTACTTAAGGATACATTTCACAGAAGTCCAGTGTTCTTCACCTAGATTTGACTGATATCTACTCGTGACACTCACAGCATGGGCTATATTAGGTCGTGTACATAACATGGCATACATGAGGCTCCCTATTGCTAAAGCATAAGGGATCTTACTCATGCGTTCTATTTTCTCAGGTGTGCTAGGGCACATCCTTTTAGAAAGATGAATGCCATGTCTGAAGGATACCAAACCCCTCTTAGAGTTTTCCATGCTAAACTGCTTTAGCACTTCCTCTATGTACATCTTTTGTGAAAGTCCTAGCATCCTATTCGGTCTATCTTTATAGACCTTAATTCCTAGAATAAAGGATGCTTCTCCTAGGTCTTTCATGGAGAATTCTTCAGATAACCATATTTTAACTATGGTCAACATGGAAATACCATTCCTAATAAGGAGGATGTCATCCATGTACAGTACGAGGAAGACAACAGTGCTTACCTTTTTGAAGACACATGGATCCTCTTCATTTTTGATGAAATCAAGCAATTTGATCACATCATTAAAGTGAGTGTTCCAGCTCCGAGATGCTTGCTTAAGTCCATATATGGACCTTTGTAACTTGCATACCTTGTGATCATCATCACTGGATGTAAAACCTAGCGGCTATTCCATATAGATATCTTCCTCAAGATATCCATTTAAGAATGCCATTTTCACGTCCATTTATCATATTTCATAATCGAAATAGGTTGCAACAGCAAGCAATGTGTGGATGGATTTTAGCATAGCTACTGATGAAAAGGTATCCTGATAGTCAATGCCTTTGCCTTGACTATAACCTTTTGCCACTAATCTAGCTTTGAATGTCTCCACATTTTTATCTGCACCAATTTTTCTCTTGTAGATCCATTTACACCCAATAGGCACTATACCTTCTGGTGGATCTACCAAGGTCCAGACTTGGTTTGAGTGCATCGAGTCAATACTGACTTCATTGCCTCTAACTATTTCTCAAAGTTGATATCCGATATCGTCTCATTATAGGTTTTAGGATCATTACTATGAACCCCATTACTATGAGAAATATTTTCTCTACTTTCTTTGAAATAGTACCTAAGTACCTCTCAAAGGGATGGAAAATTCTTTCCAATCTATGAGGTGGAGGTGGTAGTGATTGGATTGGCTTAACCTGATTTGGTTCCATTTGGTCCTTAGCTTATTGCTCTTTTAAGACTTTCTCCTCGAGCTTGATCTGCTTTCCAATGCCGCTATCTTGAATAAACTATTTTACAAGAAACATGGCATGTCGACTCACAATCATATTATGATCTTCTGGAATGTAGAAATAATATCCTAATGACTCTTTAGGATATTCTATAAATCGAGCTCTAAAGGAGCTAAAGTCTAACTTGTCCACTTATTGTCTTCTGACATGAGTTAGACAACCCCAAATTCTAAGATGACTCAAACTTGGTTTCTTACCATGCCATATCTCATACAGTGTGGTAGGAATGATTTTAGAAGGAATCCTATTCAGTAAGTATGTCGTAGTTAACAAACAGTATCCCCAAAGAAAATCAGGAAGGTCTATGAAGCTCATCATGGATTGGACCATATCTAATAGGGTCCGATTCCTTGTTCTGAAATTTCATTGAGTTGAGGTATTCCAGGTGGAGTCCATTGACAGACTATTTCATTTTTCTTGAGATAGTCTAGGAATTTCTAACTAAGGTGTTTACCTTCTCGATCTGATCGAAGAACCTTTGATAGGTTTTCATATTTGCTTTTCTACTTCATGTCAAATTCCTTGAACTTTTCAAAAGCTTCAGACTTGTGTCTCATAAGATACACATACTCATACCTAGATAAATCATCGGTCAAGATTATGAAGTAGACAAAGTTGTCTCTAGCCGGCACATCAAATGGGCTGCACACATCAGTACGTACTAAGGCAAGAAGATTCGTGGCCCTTTTCCCATGTCCTACAAAAGGAAGCTTAGTCATTTTGCCATGAAGATAAGATTCACAAATTGGATATGACTCGAAAGTCAATGGACTCAATAATCCAATTTTTTTTAATTTGTTAACCCTATCTTCTGCTATATAACCTAGTCTTAGGTGCCATAGATACCTATCATTTGGACTATCCCTAGGTTGTTTCATGGTATTCACATTTTGCTCGATATTAAAAGTAGATACATCAACATGTAACTGATAAAGATCGTTAATAAGGAAACCACTTATAATTTTATTTCTTTCATAAAGAATGTTCCAATGGTCCTTAAGAAAACTAATTACATAGCCTTCTAATGCAAGGCAAGAAATAGAAATCAAATTCCTACTTACTGCAGGCACATAATAACAGTCTTTTAACACTAAGTCTAAATTAGATGGTAGTCGAAGAGGGTATGTTCCCATGGCCATGACAACAACTCTTGCTCTATTTTCGACGTGCAGGATCATCTCACCATCCCTCAGCCTCTTGCTATCCTCAAGATCTTGCATGAAAGTGCACAAATGAGCACTAGAACCAGAGTCAAGCACCCAACTGGATGCAGAAGAAATCGTAAGGTTAGACTCAATAATGAGCATACCTTCAGAAGGACATGCCTCCTTATTCTTCAGGATGGCCAGGTATGTAGGGTAGTTCCACTTCCAGTGGCCGTCATTATTGCAATGGAAATACTTTCCTTTGTCAGCAGCCTTCTTCTTCAGCTCTATCTTTTTCTTCGTTTTCTCCTTCCACCTTCTATTTTTTCATAGATTTCTTCTTCTTTTCAAGAGACTTTCTCTTGGAAGAAGTCCGTTCTATAGCAAGCACTAAGCCTTTAGAACCTTTCATACAAAGCTTAGCGGTAACCAGCATGTTCATAAGTTCGGCCAAGGAATTTTGAAGTTTATGCATATGGTAGTTCATGATGAACTATCCATACGCATCAGTCAAAGATTGTAGAATTATGTTATTTTACAGATCTAAGTCTAACTCCACTTCTAGCTTCTCAAGTTCTTCCAAATCCTTGATCATCATCAGACAATGATCTTGAACTGACTGCCCATCACACATCTTAGCCTTAAATAGTTGTTTAGTGACTTGATACTTGGCTGCGTGACTTTGTTCACCAAACATCTCTTGTAGGTGAGCCAACATTTGGCGAGCAGTCTTGATATCTTCATATTCGTACTAAAGTTCACCATACATCTAGCCTAACATGTAATATCTGATCTTGTTATCTTCATCCATCTACTAATCTAGATATGCTCTCTATTCAGTGGATGGACGAGCTGGTAAGGTGGGAGGGTCTTGATCCAATACATGAGTCAACTTCTCAAAATCCAAAATAATTTTGAAGTTCCGAAGCCAATCCTTGTAACTTGATCCGGTCAGTCTATGGGTGTCCAGAATTCATGCTAGTGGGTTGGATGCAGACATTTTTCTATAGAGATTCAATATTTCTAGTTAGATTTTGTAATTAAGACTTAACCAATTTATTTAAAAATTTTATTTTTAAACAAATTAGCTTTCACTATTTTCTTGGATCCCTACACTTCCTCTGTAGAGATGTGAAAATCTTCACGATTAATGATTTCTAATGGATGCTGCGGTTCCACCAACTGACTCATCACCTCACCTAACAGTTATTGATGATGGATTAGTCAATGAGTGAACAACTCTTGTTCAATGATTCTCTAATCATGGTGCATCCAAACTTGATCTCTAATTCATGAATCTCACCATGCGCAAAATATTGATCCACTCCTTAGTTAAGTCAGACCCATCATTTGCACAAATTGGATTCCTAATTGAGTCTCTCACCGTATCCAAAATATTGAGCCCAATCTATCCTCCAGCCCATAGCATCCAATACCTAATAGACATGGTTGCGTCTTTTCGGTGCAACTGAACCACTATAACCAGTCGAGAATAATCAACCCCAAGAAGGGCCCGCACATCTACAATGGTGGAAGACCTTAGACTTAATTTTTTCTTAGGAAGATTTAATTTAGGTCTCATTCAACTAGACTTGACATAGTCATAACCATTATGACTAATCTAGTGGCACGGATTAGCTCAGATTATTGACCACCTCAGATCAGAACTGAGTCAACAAACATGGCCAGGTAAGTAAGACCGATGGAAGAGATATGCCATTAACTCGATAAGAATGCATTCAAGTCGAGTAGCTCTTAATTAAAAACCAATCGATCGTTTCTGCCAAACTTACCTTAGACACCAAATTATTGAGCCAGAATCAATTGGGTTACCCTACAATCTAGACTCTAACCACTGAGCCTAATTAGGTCATAGCTTGATCGATCACTTATGTGATTCGATCTTGACCCAGACTTAATCCTATTAGGCTGATCAATTTAAGCACTATTGATCCCATCTAACCAACTCTTAATTCGATTTGATCAACCGCTTAGACCTAATTAAGCTACCCAAACCCGAACCCAATATTCTGAATATATCTTAGATCTAAAATTTTTAATTTTAAATATAATTAATATTTTATAATCTTAATTCTTAATTAAGTTTAGAATTCATAAATAAAATATATAAATAAAATCCTAGAATTTTAGGATCTAGGATTTTACAGAAAGTAAGTTCTTGATTTTTGATTAAGGATGAATGCATAGCACTCCTATACATCATAAGAATACCCCATCGAATGAGAGGAGAGGACATTTAAATCTTACTTTATTCTTATGATCGGACGGTCAAGGAGAATGCCTTAATCAAAAATATAAATCTATAAAACTAGTTAGATCTACATCATATATCTCATATATAAAAATTGATCTAACTTTATACTTATTTTGCATACATCTCATGTATCATATCATGCATATTTTTTAGATCTAAACTATCTTATAATTATCTAAAAAATTAGATTTAAATTGATCACATCAAAATAAATTCTAATCTAGATACTTATGTAGAACTATTCTACAACTAGTCTAAACATGCATTCATCATATCTCATATGATCTAAAAATTAAATAATTTTATTTTATATTTTTTAGATATTATTATAATATTTATAATTATCAAAAAATAAAAAATAAATAGATCTAAAATCATAATTTAATCAAAATAAATCATGATCATGCAAGACTACATATAGAACTATTCTATTTTACAACTAGTCATGTATATTGTAGAACTTAGATCTATATTATTTAATTTTATTTTTTTTAATTTTAGATCTAATCACATCTCATGTGATATCTAAAATCACCTAATTTTTAGATCAAAATAAACTAAAAATCAGATCTAAACAATTTAGAGAACCTGGCTCTAATACCAATTGAAGGGAAAATCCTGATTTCTCGGATCAGGTTTGTTCAGATCTAATCAGATCAAGAGAGATATTTCAAAAAAAATTTTCATACATCTAGATTATATCTGAGATATTTTAGATCAAATTTTATAGATATAATGAATAAAAATAAAAATAAATTAAATCTAATTTAATTTATACCTTGATGTTGGGTAATCTGATTATCCTTTGATGATCCTGCTGATAGCCTAAGATTCTGGATCTAGCCATGCAAGCGCTTGGCCTCTATCGGTATCCACTCAGGCTGGATCTAGAGATCTTCTTTTTTTTTATCACCTCTCTAAAAATTAGATATGGATCTAATTTGGAGGATCTTCAAAACTCCTTCTGAAGATCAGCAGTCATCTCTGCAGCAGTGCTGCCTTCTTCTTTTTTCGTCAGCTCTTTCTTGCCTGGATCGCACCAAACTGGAGCCCAACTTTCCTTGGACATGGAGAGGAGAGAGAGGATCAAAAGATGGCATGGAGGAGGGAGAGGGGCAGCCTTAGGGTGTGGGCTAAGAGGAACTCTCTTAAAGTGTGGTGCAGATTGGGTTTATATAGACCCTGCTGCGCCATGCAGCGCCACATCATCCCAACTAATCATGTTGCTTCATGCAATCAGATCTAAATCTGATTAGTGAGATGACATTATCTGATCTAATCAGATGAGAGCCTCATTAATTCATCTTTAGATGGTGCCTAAGACTTGTCAAAGTCTATGGATAGGGGTCCCCTAAGTAGAATCCAAGAAGCAACCTGGAGTCCCATCCGTATGGAACTCCAGATGTCTCTATCCATGGGCACATGCCTCACTAGGCATGTAGCCCCTCCTTTCAAATTTCCAATAAGGGGACAAGCTCCTATCTTCTCTCCAATAAGTGCATGACACATGGGCAGATATCCAAGGGTCAAAGGTCAATATTTGACCAAAGTCAAAGGACAACAATTAGCAGGTGATGAAAAATGGTAGGTGTTGTCTCAAATTTATCTCATAAATTAAGACAACCCTTTTCTAACCTGGACAAGCTTCAGTCAGACCAAGTAAAGGTACCTGAGTGAGCACAAACTCATTTAGCTCAATCGAGATAACTTTTAATGATAATAAAAGGAGAATGTTAGGTTCAATCATGTGCTAGCATGATTTTCTTGAACCTAATTAAATCTAATTCAAATCAATTGAGCTGGATTAGTCCAATTGATGATATTTAGATCCAAACCCTTATTTGTGTGATCCAGTTAGATTCAATTCTATATGGTAATGGGATATGTTATGATGTCCATCATCGACATCATCGAAACTTCTTTCGATGGATTAGAACTCTTCTGATTCAGACAACTAGATTGATCGATCATCTAAATCATTCTAATTGCTCCCAAATCCACCAGTGACACCTAGCAGTATATGGTGGCAACCCATCAAAACTAAAAATGAACCTCTCGATGCAGCTACTTGTGTGATTAAGTTCTTCTATCTTGAGCTTCGATTATATTAGGGTTAAGGTGAACTCATCAAACCCTAATTTCTATTATATGATTTAATCATTCAATTCAAGTCTGATGTGAAAACCTTAAACGTAACTCTTTCTATTATTTCACACTACCATGGCCATGGGCTTATGGACTTGATTCTCATGATCATCATAGGGCTGCTCCTTATCCACCGAGGTAGATAGATTTTCTCTTGGTGCAATCCAATTTCTACAATGAAGATGCTATAGCCAACATACACCTCAGGGTTCTGAATAGTTAGGAGACCGAGTCATGGTGTAGTCAAACTATAACACCCTCAAGATGAACTATCGATGCACCTCAGATTAAAAAATTGACACACCACTGCAGCTTTGAGTCAGTCATTGATGAGAAGGTAGACTTCCTTATGACTGCTCGAGGTGGTCATCCTCAGTGCTCTCATTCTCTAACGAGTACCTATACTCTCATTTTGATGTCTCCATACCGTAGACTCAAGACTCATCTACTATGAAGAAGCGATTGTACACCAACCTTTCGGATCAATCACTATCCTTATGATGATCCTACGGTCAGAAGCATTTTATGAGTTAATAAATGAAAATTCATGTCTTAAATTTTCAACTCTTGAAAATATGAATTACCATTACCATTATCTCAAGGGATTTATCACAAACACTAAATACACATTTATGATAGAAAACAATCCATTTTATTATTTATAATCAAAATTATAATTTTGCTCCTAGAAGTGTATTACAAGTGTCAGCCAATTCTGACTTCTAGGGCACACATATCTAATAGAATATCCATCAAGAAAATAATGATACTCTTATCTGACTAACTTTTCTAACATCTGGTCAATAAATGGCAAAGGAAAGTGATCTTTTCTTGTTGCAGCATTCAGTTTTCTATAGTCTATACAGACCCTCCATCCCATTTGGATTCTAGTTAGGATAAGTTCATTGGCTTCATTTTGGACCACTGTTATCCCAGATTTTTTTGGTACTACTTGTACAGGACTTACCCAAGAACTATCAGAAATGGGGTAAATAATTCCATTATCCAACAACTTCAAAATCTCTTTCTTGACTACATCCTTCATGGCTGGGTTCAATCTTCTTTGGGCATCTTGAGTTGGTTTAGCCTCTTTCTCTAAGTGTATCCTATGTTGAACTGTGGAAGGACTTATTCCTTTAATATTTGCCATGGTCCAGCCTATTGCTTCTCAATTTTCTCTTAAGACTACTAATAATTCTTCATCTTGGTTAGGATTCAGGTCTAATGTAATAATTATAGGCAAGATTTTCTCTGGACCTATATATACATACTTAAGGTGCTCAGGGAGGGGTTTCAACTCTACTTTGGGTGCCTCTTGTTTTGATGACTCAGGTGATGGTTCAGTCATTTCTATGAGTGGTTCAGTAGGAGGCTCCCATCTCTGGCCATTTTTATTATCTTCAAGTATTTTATCTAGGTTCTTATTTTCATGGGTTGGCCAAATACTAGATTCAAGATCGACTTTCTCATCGCTAATATCTATGGGTTCATAAATTTCATCTTGGACTATACTTACATTAGCATGCTTGGTAGATTCCTGATCCAAATTGAAAATATTCAGCTCGATAGTCATGTTTTTAAAAGATAGTTTCATAAGTCCATTCCGATAATTGATTTCAACATTAGCAGTAGCTAGAAATGGTCTTCCTAAAATCACTGGGATGTGACCCTTAGGATTTGATATTGGCTCAGTCTCCAAAATGATAAAATCTATAGGGAAGATAAAATTGCCAACCTTGATTAACACATCTTCTACCATTCTCTTAGGGATCCTAAAAGATCGATCTGCTAATTGTAATGTGATCCCTGTTGGCTGAAGTTTTTTCAATCCTAATTGCTCATAAACTGAATAGGGCAAAATATTTACACTAGCCCCTAAATCAAGCAAGGCCTTGTCAATGTGGGTTTCTCCTATGACATATGAAATTATTGGAGAACCTGGGTCCTTGTATTTTATGGGCATATGACTTAACAAGTATGAACTCACACTTGCTGCTAAGAAAGCTCTCTTTGATATATTGGTGGTCTTTTTCTTGGTACAAAGGTCTTTTAAGAACTTGGCATAAGTCAGAACCTGCTGAATCATGTCTAGTAGAGGGATATCTAAACTTGCTTAAATACCTCTAACATTTTGTCTAAATATTTTGATTATTTATTAGACCTTAATCGATTTGGGAAAGGAGCTCTAGAGATTATGGGCACTTGGTTTGGTACATAATCAGTTTCAGGAGCTTGAGTTTGTAAGGTAGATTGTTCATTGGGTGGCTCAACAGGCTCAGCACTCAAGTCTTCTCTAGTGTCAGGTGTATCTACCTTATTGTCCACTTATTTTTCTGATCTCAAGGAATGAATAGCATTAACTTGATTAACTTGGTTTTCTTGGGATGGTCTACCATTTTGGTTTCTTGGGTTGGTCTCAGGTTGGCTTGGTAGCCTACCTCGTTCACGTTCACTTATAGTGGATGCTAGCTGACCCACTTACATTTCCAAATGGGCTATGGCCTGAAAATTTGAATTCAGAAGTTGTCCCATGGTTTGCATGAAATTACTTAAGGTGGCATTAGTGTCAGCATTAGATTTGACTAGGGCTTACAGGCTTTTCTCTAAAGAATTACGTTTCTTTTCATTAAAGCCTAGTGGTGGCAATGTGTTCATTACAGCATTAGGCCTTGGGTTCTGCTGATTTAAACTTGGACTGCCTACATTTGGATTTTGTAACCATGAAAAATTTGGATGATTCCTCCATCCTAGGTTATAAGTGGGTGCATAGGGATTGTTCAATGGTCTCTAATATGTGACATTTACCTATGCACATCCATTATCTATTGGGTTCATCAGGAGGGGACATTCCTCAAGGACATGGTCAGATGCATTGCACTCATTGCACATGGGTGCAGACACTTGGTTTACTTTGGCTGGTCTTTGAAGTTCTAAGGCCTCTAACCTACGTGTCAATGTTGCAATTTTGGCTTCTGGAGCTAGGAAGGTTTGAATTTAGTGTATTCCACCTCTTGAAGGTGTGGATTTTTCTGGTTTTCTAGTTGTTTTCCATTGTAAACTTTTTTCGGCTAGGTCTTCTAAAAATTGCCAGGCTTCATTTGATTCTTTGCACATAAATTATCCCTGGCACATGAATTCTAACATTGTTCGAGAGTTTGAATCTAACCCTTCATAAATTATTTGGCATAGCCTCCAAGTTTCTATTCCATGATGTGGGCATTGGGTCAAGAGGTTCTTGAATCGATCAAAGTATTTCCAAAATGATTCACCAGCTAGTTGATAGAATTGGTTTATTTCATTTCTAATTCTAGTTATTTTATAATGAGGAAAATATTTTTTTTAAGAACATTCTCTCAAAGCCCACCCAGGTCGTGATAGATTGATTTGGAAGACTATAAAGCTACTTCTTGGCATTATCCCTAAGGGAAAAATTGATTAATCTCAGTTTGATTTCATCCTCTGATAGTTGTTATAGTTTCATGATTGCATAGACCTCTTCAAATTCCCTCATCAATATATATGCATCCTCTGTTCCCATGAATTTTGGAAGCATGTTAATGATTTAAGATTTGATTTCAAAATTATTTGCTATGAGTTGGGGCGGCCTAATGCAAGAGGGTTGGACGGAACCTACTAGATAACATAAGTCCTTAAGGATTTAAGGTTGAGGCTGATTTGCTAAATCCACTGTTGATGTTGAGGTTGTAGGATCTGAAATAGAAACTAAATCCATTTTGACTAGTCGACCTGAAATCCTTCTCCACACGGGTGTTGGAGAATTCACTATATTCTCAATGTCCTCAATCTTTTTTTAAAAAAAATTAATTCAACCTTTTCATACCCTAGGACAACCATGCAACATAACTTCCTATTATGCCAGGGCAACCTTATATCAGGGCAATCGAGATTAGAATTATCTAAAGTAAAAATTTTATTTACAAACAAGTTTCAAATAAATTAATTCTAACTTAAGATCAGTCTAGATCTAGATAGCTCCTAACTATTCCAAGTCAACCTTCGAGCACTCCAAGTTCAACCAATTCACTAAATTGGCCAGGTAAATGTAAGATTCGCGGGGGTCCCCCCATTGCTTTCTTTAGACACCAATTAGATTGGCCAAGTCAGCGAATGGAACTAATTAAAGAACCACTTTTCTTCGAGACTTAAATCCTGAACTACTTTCCTAGACACCAATTCAATGATTGAATCTAGCTTGGTATAACTCTTAGGTGTACTTGTCCTAATGAGCTTGGATGTCCCTAGAGTCAGTGTCTAATTGATTTTATTTAGAGGCTTGGGTTAATGCAAATGAAGGAGTCTTGTTTGTGGGCTAAGGAAGGATAATGAGGTCCCCACCTTATCTTGTTTAGGTCTATGCCCTTAAAGTGATTTAAGAATGTTATGCATAAATAAAAATAGATCAAACAAATTTAAAAGAAGAACTAAACTAAACTAAAATCATGATAAAATTGCTAATAGAATAATTTAAACTACGTACCTGGCTTCCGGCACTTACCAACTTAAAATAGATCAAATTAAAGTAAGAATTTAAAACAAACCAGCTTTTCTCAGCAATGATGCCAAAAACTCATTGTGAACTTTTGAAGTTACAATCGCAAATGCATGGTGTACAGACTAGCACGTCCAGTGAGTACTGATCGATCCCATGAGCAAACGGTATTTAAACTATATTTAAACCCCTACTCAGGCGAGGTCCAACAGGAATGATCATAAGTTAATGAAATATAGAAGGAATAAATAATGTAAAAGCCTAAGGTTTTTGAATCCACTAGACCAATGTTTTAGAAAACCTTTTCTACTGATCTCCTGAATGATATCCTCCAAATTTCTTTCTTTGTATCAACCAAGTATAAATTATGAAGAGATTAAAACTCAACTATAACCCATCAAGATTTTACAAGAAAGAAAAGAATAGAATATAAGTATTGTTAAGCCTTCTTTCTTTGCCTTTCTTGCATTGAATCAAATATGAACTATAAAGAGATTAAAACCCAATAATAGTTCATTAAGTTCCTTGGTAAGAATTTAAAAAGAAGGAAGGTCTCTTTTTAAAATTAAGATAAGAGATCCTAAGAGAAGATACTTCTAGTCATGGTCTAGCTTCATTGCCAACCCTAGGGGTTTGCTTAACTAGACATTATTTAGATTAAAATTTAAAATTAAATTTAAAAGTAAAAACTAAATTTCTACACTACTAGCCAGAATTCATATTTCTAATTTTTTAATATATGCAGAAATTTAAACTAGCCTAATAGAAAAAATTTAATTGCATAATTTAAATAGCATGAATATAAACTAACCTAATGCTGGAATTAAAATAAAAATAAAAATTTATTGCTAGAAAAATTAAACAATCTTAATGACATACTATTTAACTCCAAAGCCATTGACAGGGGCTTGGAGTTACAAAAGAAATAAACTAAATAACTCTAGCTTTCTCTCTTTCTGAAGGACAAGAAGAAGGAAGTAGATGGGTTGGGAAATACCTCTCAAAAAAAATCACTTTCTCTCATTCTTTTCTCCCCCCGGGAGCGAAGAGTTATTATTTTTTTATAGATGAAGGAGTGCACGTCGGTCCCGCATAAAAATAGAGTTGGTTTCTCATCTCAATCTGCTTCAATGACTTCTATTTTCTCAGAGCTATCCGTTGGATCGTCGCATCGCACCCACTTTTGTTTTCTTAGAGCTATTCATAACTTTCTTCTTTTTGAGAACTCAAGCACCCAACAATCAAACAAAAGGGAGGAGCTATGCTGTTGGGAGACAATCCATCTGGACACGAGGATGGGCTGGCATGGTGGCATGGAGGAAGACCAGGTGGTTCGTTACAAAGCTGGGTCGACAACTAGATGGGCAAGAAGGAGGCTACGATCGATCGTTGGGTGGAGAGCTTTTGGGTGGGGCATGGGAGGTGGTTCCGGCGAGCATCGACTCCGTGCGAGCAGTGACGATGAAGGATCTTGATCATGAGTAATGGAGCTTGGGCATTCGATCGATCGACTTGGTGAACTTTCAATCAACTCCGACGATCGTTGCTTGGTCGGATATAGAGAAGAAAGGAGAAAGGATGGCTTTTTCCAGCATCTCTGATGGATTCCGGCGAGGTGGCGATGGTTGAAATGTTGAAAGAAAAGAAACTATCCCTTTCTTGAATTTTTTCTATCGATCGGCAATGTGGACGGAGGAGAGGTGCTGGTGGCAAGTTTCCGACAATGGCGAGAGCAAATGGTGATTTTTTGAAGATGATCGAATGATCGAATTGGGCTATGGTCCACGGCCCTATTCCATGGACCAACAGTCATGGAAGTTGAAGGTAGAAGGATAGGGATGACTACTTTGAAATCCATGCAAGAACTGACTTCATTTGACCTCCGATTTTAGTTTCGATCATATCGTTGGAATCCTGGAAGCCAGTTCTTCATGTTGGCACGTGCTTTCATTCAAAACACAGCATAAAAGTATCAAATTTAATTAAATAAGTTAATTTGATATATAAATTAATCCACTTATATTTAATTTTTATGCATTTATCATCTGGTTCTTTGACCTGAGGTGCATCGACAGTTCACCTTAAGGGTGTTATTATTTGACTACACCATAACTCGATCTCCTAGCCATTCAAAATCCTAAGGTGTATATTGGCTATAACATGTTCATTGTAGAAATTGGATTGCACCAATAGGAGATCTATCTACCTCGCTAGATGAGGAGCAGTCCTATTATGATCATGAGAATCAAGTCCATAAGCCCATGGCCATGGTAGAGTGAAATAATAGTAAGAGTTTCTATTAGAATTTTCACATCAAACTTGAATCAAATGATTAATTCATATGATGGAAATTAGGATTTGAGGAGATCACCTTAACCCTAATCCGATCGAGGCTCAAGATAGAGGATCTTAATCACACAGGTAATTGCATTGAAAGGTTCATTTTTAATTCAAATGGGTTGCCACCATATGCTGCTAGGTATCATTGGTGGATTTTGAGAGTAATTAGAATGATTTGGATGATCAATCATACTAGTTGTCTGAATCAAAAAAATTCTGATCCATCGAAAAGTGTGTCGATGATGTCAATGATAGAGAGCATGACATATCCCATTACCATACAAAACTGAATCTAACTAGGTCACACAAATAAGGGTTTGGATCTGGATATCATCAATTGGACTAACCTAGTTTAATTGATTTGAATAAGATTCAATTAGGTTCAAGAAAATCATGCTAGCACATGATTGAGCCTAATGTTCTCCTTCAATAATCATTAAAGCTTGTCTCAACTGAACCAAATATATTTGGGCTCTCTCAGAAATCTTTACTTGGTCTGATTGGAGTTTGTCCAGGTCAGAAAAGAATTATCTTAATTTATGAGATAAATTTGAGATAAAACCTGCCATTTTCCATCACCTACTAAATTTTGTCTTTGGACTTTGGTCAAATGTTGACCTTTGAGACTTAGACAACTACCCATGTGTCATGCACCTATAGGAGAGAAGATGGGGCTTTGTCCCCCTGCTAAAAACTAGAAAGGGAGGGGGTGCATGCCTAAGGAGGCGTGCACCCAATGAGGATGATGCTTGGAGTCCCAAACAGATGGGACTCCAGGTTACTTCATGCTTTCTACTAAGATGGCACCAAAGAGTCTACTTTGACTAGTCTTGGCACCACCTAAGGATGTTTGTGAGGGACTCTAATATGATTAGATCAGATGAGGTCATCCCACTAATCAGATTTAGATCTGATTGCACAAAGAGTCGTGATTGGCCGGGATGATGTGGCACTGCATGGCGCTGTAGGATCTGTATAAACCCTATCTATGCCTAGGATGGTGAGTTTCTACCCTTTGCCCATGCCACATAGCCCCTCTCCCTCCTTCTCCATGCCACCCTCTAATTCTCTCTCTCCTCTTCACACCTAAGAGGCTTTGGGTTCAAGTTTGGTGCGATCCAAGCAAGAGAAAGGTGACAGAAAAGGAAGAAGGCAGTACTGCTGCAAGAGACAACAGTTGATCTTTAAAAGGTATTTTGATGATCTTCAAGATCAGATCTAGATCTAATTTTTGGAGCACAAATTAAGAAAAAAAAAATCTTCAGATCCTGCTCGAGTGGATACTGGTAGAGGCCAGGCGCTTGCATGGCTACATCCAAAACCTCAGACAAACATGAGGATCATCACAGGATAATAGAATTACCCATAACAAGGTATAATTAAATTAGATTTAATTTAATTTAATTTATTTTTATTTTATTAGATCGATAAAATCAGATCTGAATGAATCTGACCCAAAAAAATAGGATTTTTGTCTTCAACTGATATCAGAGCCAGGTTCCAGAATTATTTAGATCTAATTTTAATATAATTTTGATCTGATAATTAGATAATTTCAAATATCATATTGGATGTAATTAGATCTAAAATCAAAAATTAAAAAATTAAATAATCTAGATCTAAGATGTATGAGATGTATGACTCGACTAGGAATAGAATTATTCTATGTATAGTCTAGAAAGATCATAATTTTAATTTAATTAATTATAATTTTAGATCTATATATTTACCATTTTTTGATATTATAAATATTATAGTTAGATCTAAAAAATAAAAAATAAATTTATTTAATTTTGTTCATATGAGATATGATAGATGCATGTTTAGATTAGTTATAGAATAGTTCTACAAAGTTATCTTGAATAAATTTAATTTGATATGATCAAATTTAAATTTTATTTTTTAGATATTTATGAGGTAATTTAGATCTAAAAACATGCATGATATGATACATGAGATATATGCAAAATATATTTTTAGGTTAGATCAATTTTATATATGTGATATATATGTGGATCTAACTAATTTTGTAGTTTTATCATATTTTTGATTAAGGCATATCCCTTAGTCGTTCGATCATAAGAATGAAGTAGAATTTAAAGGCCCTCTCCTTCCATTCGATGGGATGTTCTTATAATATGTAGGGATGCTGTGCATTCATCCTTAATCAAAAATCAAAAACTTATTTTTTGCAAAACCCTAGTCCTGAAATCCTAGGATTTTATTTACATATTTTATTTATGAATCCTATACTTAATTAAGAATTAAGATTATGAAATATATTAGATCTAAAATTAAGAATTTTTAGATCTAAGATATATTCATAAAATTGGGTTCGGGCTTGGGTAGCTCAATTAGGTCTAGCGGTTGATCAAACCGAATCAAGAGTCGATTAGATGGGATCAAGAGTGCTTAAATTGACCAGCCTAATAGGATTAAGTCTGGGTCAAGGTTGAGTCACATGAGTGATCGATCAAGTTAAGACCTAATTAGGCATAGTGGTTAGAGTCTGGATTGTAGGCTAACCCAATTGGTTCTAGCTCAATAATTTAGTGTCTAAGGTAAGTTTGGAAGATACGACCAACTGATTTTAATTGGGAGCTAATCGACTCGAATGCATTCTTATTGAGTTAATGGCATATCCCTTCCACCGATCTCACTTATCTGATCATATTTGTCGACTCAGTCCTGATCTAAGGTAGCTACTGATTCGAGCTAACCCATGCCACTGGGTTAGTCATAATGGTCATGACTATATCAAGTCAAGTTTAAAGAGACTTAAATCAAATATCCCTAACAAAAGATTAAGTCTAAGGTCTTCCACCATTGTAGAGTGCGGGCCCTTCCTGGGGTTGATTGTTCTCGACTGGTCATAGTGGTTCAATTGCACCAAAAAGATGCAACCATGTCTATTAGGCATTGGATGCTACAAGCTAGAGGATCGATTGGGCTTAATATTTTGGATACGGTGAGATACCCAATTAGGAATCCAATCTATGCAAATGGTGGGTCTGACTTTACTAAAAAGTGGATCAATATTTCGGGCATGATGAGATTCATGAATTAGAGACCAAGCTTGGGTGCACCATGATTAGAGAATCATTGGATAAGTGTTGTTCACTCATTAGCTAACCCATCATCAATAACTATTAGGTGAGGTGATGAGTTAGTTGGTAGGACTGCACCATCCACTAGAAATCATTAATCATGAAGATTTTTGCATCTCTACAGAGGGAGTGTAGGGATCCAAGAAAATAGTGGAAGCTAATTTGTTTAAAAAAATCAAACCCCTAAATAAATTGTTCAAGTCTTCGTTACAAAATCTAAGTAAAAACTTTGACTCTTTATAGGAAAAGAAAAACATCTACATCTAACCCACTAGCCCATATTCTAGACACCCATAGACTGATCGAACCCAATTACAAGGATTGGCTATGGAACTTCAAAATTATTTTGGATTTCAAGAAGTTAACTCATGTATGGGACCAGGATCCTCCCACCATACCAATCCATCCGTCCGCTGAATAGCTTGACAAATAGATGGATGAAGATAACAAGATCAGATACTACATGTTGGACTTGATGTCTGATGAGCTTCAGCACCAACATGAAGATATCAAAACTGCCCACCAAATGTTGGCTCACTTGCAAGAGTTGTTTGGTGAACAAAGTAGCGCAGCCAAATATCAGATCACTAAATAACTGTTTAAGGCTAAAATGCATGATGGTTAGTCAGTCCAAGATCATTATCTGATGATGATCAAGGACTTAAAAGAGCTTGAGAAGTTCGGAGTGAAGTTAGACCAGGATCTACAGAATGATATAATTCTGCAATCCTTGACTAATGCATATCGACAGTTTATCATGAACTATCATATGCATAAACTTCAAAATACTCTGGTCGAGCTTATGAACATGCTGGTTACTGCTGAGCTTTCTATAAAAGATTCTAAAGGCTCAGTACTTGCTATGGAATGGACTTCTTCTAAGAGAAAGTCTTTTAGAAAGAAGAAAATGTCTATGAAAAGGCAGAAGATGGAAAGTGAAAAGAAAAAGAAGGCAGACCTGAAGAAGAAGGTCATTGACAAAGGAAAGTATTTCCAATGTAATACTGACGACCACTGGAAGTGGAGCTATCCTATATACCTCGCCACCCTAAGGAATAAGAAGAAGATAGGTCCTTCAGGAGGTATGCTCGTTATTGAATCTAACCTTATAATTTCTTCTACATCTAGTTGGATGCTTGACTCTAGTTCTAGTGCTCATTTGTGTACTTCTATGTTGGTTCTTGAGGATAGCAGGAGGCTAAGGGATGGTGAGATGATCCTATGCATCGAAAATGGAGCAAGAGTTGCTGTTGTGAACATGGTAACCTATCCTCTTTGACTACCTCTAGCTTAGATTTAGTACTTAGGGATTGTTATTATGTGCCTGCTGCGAGCAGAAATTTGATTTTTGCTTCATGTTTAGCATAAGAAGGCTATGTAATTAGTTTTCTTAAGGACCATTGTAATATTCTTTATAAAAGAAATAAAATTATAAGTGATTTCCTCATTAATGGTCTCTACCAGTTACATATTGATTTATCTATCTTTAATATTGAGAACAAAATATGAATGCTATAAAATGACCCAAGGATAGTCCGAATGATGGGAATCTATGGCACCTAAGGCTAGGTCATATAGCAGAAGATAGGATTAACAAATTGGAGAAAATTGGGCTATTAAGTTCGCTGACTTCTGAGTCATATCCAATTTGTAAATCATGTCTTCATGGCAAAATGACTAAGCTCCCTTTTATGGAACATGGGGAAAGGGCCACGGATCTACTTGCCCTAGTACATACTAATGTGTGCAACCCATTTGATGTGCCGGCTAGAGGCAACTTTGTCTAATTCATAACCTTTACCAATAATTTATCTTGGTATGGGTACGTATATCTTATGAGACACAAGTCTGAAGCTTTTGAAAAGTTCAAAGAATTCATACACGAAGTAGAAAAGTAAACTAAAAAACCCATTAAGGTTCTTTGATCATTTCGGAGAGGTGAATACCTTAGTCAGAAATTCATGGACTATCTTAAGCAAAATGGCATAGTCTTTCAATGGACTCCACCTAAAATATCTCAACACAATGGGATTTCAGAACAGAGAAATCGGATCCTATTAGATATGGTCCGATCCATGATGAGCTTCATAGACCTTCCTAATTTTTTTTGGAGATATAGTTTGTTAACTGCAATATATTTACTAAATAGGGTTTCCTCTAAAAGTATTTTTACCATACCGTATGAGATATGGCATGGTAAGAAACCAAATCTGAGTTCTCTCAAAATTTGGGATTGTCCGGCTCATGTCAAAAGACAACAAGCGGACAAGTTAGACTTTAGGTCCTTTAGAGCTCAATTTATAGGATATCCTAAAGAGTCATTAGGATATTATTTCTACATTTTAGAAAACTATAATGTGATTGTGAGTCGACATGCCATCTTTCTTGAAAAATAGTTTATTCAAGATAGTGATATTGGAAAGTAGATCAAACTCGAGAAGAAAGTCTCATAAGAGCAACGAGCTAAGGATCCTATGGAACCAAATCAGGTTGAGCCAATACAATCACTACCTCCTCCACCTCATAGATTGGAAAGGATTTCCCATCTCTTTGAGAGGTACTTAGGTACTATCTCAGAGAAAGTAGAGGAAATATTCCTCATAGGTAATGGGGTTCATGATGATCCCAAAACCTATGGTGAGACGATATCAGAAATCGACTCCGAGAAATGGTTAGAGGCAATGAAGTCAAAAATTGACTCGATGCACTCAAACCAAGTCTGGACCCTAGTAGATCCATCAGAAGGTATAGTACCTATTAGGTATAAATGGATCTACAAGAGAAAGATTAATGCAGATGGGAATGTGGAGACATTCAATGCTAGATTAGTGGCAAAAGGTTATAGTTAGTGCGAAGGCATTGACTATCAAGATACCTTTTTGCCAGTAACTATGCTAAAATCCATCCACATATTGCTTGCTGTTGTAGCTTATTTCAATTATGAAATATGGCAAATGGACATGAAAAGTGATGTTCTTAAATGGATGCCTTGAGGAAGATATCTATATGGAACAACCGTTAGGTTTCACATCCAGTGATACTGATCACAAAGTATGCAAGCTGCAAAGGTCCATATATGGACTTAAGCAAGCATCTTAGAGTTGGAATACCCGATTTAATGATGTGACTAAATTATTTGGTTTCATCAAAAACAAGGAGGAACCATGTATTTTCAAAAAGGTCAGTGGGAGTGCTATTGTCTTCCTCATACTGTACGTGGATGATATCCTCCTTATTGAAAATGATATTTTCATGTTGACCATGAAGGAAAAATCCTGATTTCCCATATTAGGTTCGTTCAGATCTAATCAGATCAAGAGATATATTTTAAAATTTTTTTTCTCTGATCTGAATCAGATCTAGAATGTTTCAGATCTGATTTTTATTATTCTAATAACTAAAATAAAATATAGATAAATTAAATCAGATTTAATTTACCTTGATGTAGGGTAATCCTATTACCCGTTGATGATCCTATAAGCAGCAGAAGGTTCTGGATCTAGCCACGCAAGTGCCTGGCCTCTACCAATATGTACTTAGGCTGGATCTAGAGATCCTCTTCTTCTCTATCACATCTCCAAAAATTAGATCTAAATCTGATTTGGAGGATCTTCAAAATAGCTTTTGAAGATCAGCAGTTGTCCTTTACAGCAGCGCAGCCTTCTAGCTTTCTATCGCCTTTCTCTCGATCTAGATTGCACCAACCTAAGATCCCAAACTTTCTTTGGCGTGGAGAGAAGAGGGAGAAGATGGAACTTGGCATGGAGGAGGAAGAGAGAGGTAGCCTTGGGGCATGGGAGAATTATTCTCCTCTTTGAGTTGGGCGCAGGGTCTTTATTTATAGACTATGCGTGATCCAACTCCTCTTCTTCCCAACCAATCACAACCCTTTGTGAAATCAGATCTAAATCTGATTGGTGGGAATAGAGTCCCTTGGATTCCATCCTTAGATGGCGCCTAAGACCAGTCAAAGTTGGTTCTTAGAGGAGAACTCTAATCAGAATCCAAAAGGAAATGGAGTCCCTGTCCAATAGGACTCCTGGGCGCCTCCAAACTTAGGGCCACGCCATGGCGTGCGCCCTCCTCCTTGCCAGTTTCTGGCAGGGGACAAGCCCCCACCAGCTCTCCAATAGGTGCGTGACACGTGGATCAAGAAGTCAAAGTGTCAATGGTCAACATTTGACCAGTCAAAGGTCAACTTTTGACCAAAGTCAAAGAACGAGAAATGGCAGGTGACCAAAAATGGCAGGTATTGTCTTACAAAATAAGACAACCCTTTTCTGAACTTGGACAAGGCTCCAGTCAGACCATAGTGAAGGCCTCTGATCGAGCACAAACTCCTTTGGCTCAGTCAGGACAACTATTTATGATAGTAAAAGAAGAACGTTAGGTTCAATCGAGTGCTAGCACGATTTTCTTGAACCTAATTGAATCTCATTCAGATCAATTGAACTAGATCAGTTCAATTGATGATCACCAGATTCAAACCCTTATTTGTGTGACCCAGTTAGGTTCAGTTCTGTATGGTAATGGGATATGTCATGATCTCTATCATCGACATCATCGAAACTCCTTTCGATGGATCAGAACTCTTCTGATTCGAACAGCTAGAATGATCGATCATCTAAATCATTCTAATTGCTCCCAAAATCCACCAGTGACACCTAGCAGTATATGGTGGCAACCCATCAGAGCTGAATGCGAACCTCTTGGTGCAGCTACCTGTGTGATTAAGTTCTTCTATCTTGAGCCCCGATCAGATTAGGGTTAAGGTGAACTCGTCAAACCCTAGTTTCTGTCATATGATGTAATCATTCGATTCAAGTCCGATGTGAAAATCTAAATAGAAACTCTTTCTATTATTTCACTCTGCCATGGCCATGGGCTTCTGGACTTGATTCTCATGATCATCATAGGGCTGCTCCTCTACCACCGAGGTAGATAGATTCCATCTTGATGCAATCCAGTTCCTACAATGAACATGCTATAGCCAACATACACCTCAGGATTCCGAATGGCTAGGAGATCGAGTTATGGTGTAGTCAAACTATAACACCCTCAAGGTGAACTGCCGATGCACCTCAGGTCAAAGAACCAGACACACCACTATGCAGCATCGAGTCAGTCATTGACGAGAAGGTAGACTTCCTAATGACTACTCGAGGTGGTCACGCTCAGTGCCCTCGTTCTCTAACGAGTACCTGTACTCTCGCTCCGGTGTCTCCACACCGTAGACTCAAGACTCATCTACTAAAGAGAAGCGATTGTACACCAACCTTCCGGATCAATCACCATCCTCGTGATGATCCTATGGTCGGGAGCATTTTATGAGTTAATAATGATTATTCATGTCTTAAATTTTCAACTCTTGAAAATATGAATTATCATTACCATTAACTCAAAGGATGTATCACAGACACTAAATACACATATGTGATAGAAAATAATCCATTTTATTGATTATAGTCAAAATTATAATTTTGCCCCTAGAAGTGTATTACAAGTGTCAGCCAATTCTGGCTTCTAGGGCACATATATCTAACAATCTTCCACTTGTCCTAAAGCCAATTGGCTAGAAGTCTAAGTCCCATCTTCTCAAGGTGGGCTTCAATTTTTTGTTGTTCCAACGGCTTTGTAAGTGGATCTGCCGCATTGTCTGCGGAATTGACTCTCTTGACCTCGATGTAACCCTTCTCGAGGTAATCGCGGATGAGGTGGTATCGCGCTCAATGTGCTTGGATTTTTGGTGAGACCTCGACTCCTTAGCAAGGGCTATGGTGCCATTATTGTCGCAGTACAAAGGAATGGCATCTGATGGTATTACTTCAATTTCTGCAGCAAACTTTTTATACTAGAATGCTTCCTTCGCAGCCTCTGATGCAGCGATATATTCTACTTTCATGGTGGAATCTGCTATCATGGTTTGCTTGGAACTCTTCCAGCTGACAGCAACACCATTGCACACAAACAGACTCCTAGATGTCGACTTTCGATCATCTACATCGGACATGAAATCCGAGTCTGTGTGTTCCTGGACTTGGAGTTCTCCGTTACCAAAGACCAACATCATATCCTTAGTTTTTCTTAAGTACTTAAGGATACATTTCACAGAAGTCCTGTGTTCTTCACCTAGATTTGACTGATATCTGCTTGTGACACTCACAGCATGGGCTATATCAGGTCATGTACATAGCATGGCATACATGAGGCTCCCTATTGCAGAAGCATAAGGGATCTTGCTCATGCGTTCTATTTCCTCAGGTGTGCTAGGGCACATCTTCTTGGAAAGATGAATACCATGTCTGAAGGGTATTAATCCCCTCTTAGAGTTTTCCATACTAAACCTCTTTAGTACTTTCTCTATGTACATCTTCTGTGAAAGTCCTAGCATCCTATTCGGTCTATCCCTATAGACCTTAATTCCTAGAATAAAGGATGCTTCACCTAGGTCTTTCATGGAGAATTCCTTGGACAACCATATTTTGACTGTCGTCAAGCATGGAAATATTATTTCCAATAAGGAGGATGTCATCCACGTACAATACGAGGAAGACAACAGCGCTCCCACTGACCTTTTTGAAAGACACGGTTCCTCTTCATTTTTGATGAAACCAAATGTTTTGATCACATCATTGAAATGAGTGTTCCAGCTCCGAGATGCTTGCTTAAGTCCATATATGGACCTTTGCAGCTTGCAAACCTTGTGATCAGTATCACTGGATGTGAAACCTAGCGGCTGTTCCATATAGATATCTTCCTCAAGATATCCATTTAAGAATGATGTTTTCATATCCATTTGCCATATTTCATAATCGAAATAGGATGCAATGGCAAGCAATGTGTAGATTGATTTTAGCATAGCCACTAGGGAAAAGATATCCTGATAGTCAATGCCTTCGCATTGACTATAACCTTTTGCCACTAGTCTAGCCTTGAATGTCTCCACATTCCCATCTGCACCAATCTTTCTCTTGAAGATCCATTTACACCCAATAGGTACTATACCTTCTGGTGGATCTACCAAGGTCCAGACTTGGTTTGAGTGCATCGAGTCAATTTCTGACTGCATTGCCTCTAGCCATTTCTCGGAGTCGATATCTGATATCGCCTCGTTGTAGGTTTTGGGATCATCACCATGAGCACCATTACCTACGAGGAACATTTCCTCTACTTCCTCTGAAATAATACCTAAGTATCTTTCAGGGGGACAGAAAACTCTTTCCGATCTACGAGGTGGAGGAGGTAGTGTTCTTATTGGCTCAACCTGATTTGGTTCCAATTGGTCCTTAGCTCATTGTACTTGTGAGACTTTCTCATCAAGCTTAATCTACTTTCCAATGCCTGCTATCTTGAATAAACTATTTTTCAAGAAAGATGGCATGTCGACTCACAATCACATTGTGGTCTTCTGGAATGTAGAAATAGTATCCTAATGACTCTTTAGGATATCCTATGAATCGAGCTCTGAAGGACCTAAACTCTAACTTGTCCGCTTGTTGTCTTTTGACATGAGCCGGACAACCCCAAATTCTGAGATGACTCAGACTTGATTTCTTACCATGCCATATCTCATACGGTGTGGTAGGAATGGTTTTAGAGGGAACCCTATTCAGTAGATAAATTGAAGTTAACAATGAGTGTCCCCAAAGAAAATCAGGGAGGTTTGTGAAGCTCATCATGGATCGAACCATATCCAATAGAGTCCGATTTCTCCATTTCTGAAACCCCATTGAGTTGAGGTGTTCCTGGTGGAGTCCATTGAGAGACTATGCCATTTTCCTTGAGATAGTCTAGGAATTTTCGGCTAAGGTATTCACCTCCTCGATCTGATCGAAGAACCTTAATGGGTTTTTCAGTTTGTTTTTCTACTTCATGTCTGAATTCTTTGAACTTTTCAAAAGCTTCAGACTTATGTCTCATAAGATACACATACCCATACCTAGACAGATCATCGGTAAAGGTAATGAAGTAGACAAAATTGCCTCTAGCCGGCACATCAAATGGGCCGCACACATCAGTATGTACTAGGGCAAGGAGATCTGTGGCCCTTTCCCCATGTCCTACAAAAGGGAGTTTAGTCATTTTGCCTTGAAGACAAGATTCACAAGTTGGATATGACTCGAAAGTCAATGGACTCAATAGCCCATTTTTCTCCAATTTGTTGATCCTATCTTCTGCTATATGACCTAATCTCAGGTGCCATAGATACCTATCGTTTGGACTATCCCTAGGTCATTTGGCATTCATGTTTTGCTTGATAGTTAGAACAGATACATCAATATGTAGCTGATAAAGACCATTAATAAGGAAACCATTTGCAATTTTATTTCTTTCATAAAGAATGTTACAATGGTCCTTAAAGAAGGTAATCACATAAGCCTTCTTAGTGCTAAGCATGAAACAGAAATCAAATTCCTGCTAGCTGTAGGCACATAATAACAGTCTTTCAAAACTAAGTCTAAACCAGATGGTAATCGAAGAGGGTATGTTCCACCACCACTGCAGCAACTCTTGCTCCATTTTCGATGCGTAGGATCATGTCTCCATCCCTCAGCCTCCTGCTATCCTCAAGACCCTGCATGGAAGTGCATAGATGAGCACTAGAACCAGAGTCAAGCACCCAACTGGATGCAGAAGAAATCGTAAGGTTAGACTCAATAACGAGCATACCTCCAGAAGGACCTTCCTTCTTATTCTTTTAGGGTGGCCAAGGTAAGTATGGCAGTTTCGCTTTTCAATGGCCATCATTGTTGAAATGGAAAACACTTTTCTTTGACAGCGGCCTTTCTTCTTCAACTCTGCCTTCTTCTTCTTTCCTCCTTCCACCTTTCTGCTTTTTCACAGACTTGTTTTTTTTCATAAGACTTTCTTTTGGAAGAAGTCCATTTCATAGCAAGAACTGAGCCTTTAGAACCTTTCATAGAAAGCTCAGCACGGTAACCAGCATGTTCATTAATTCGGCCAAGGAATTTTGAAGTTTATGCATGTGGTAATTCATGATGAATTGCCCATATGCATCAGTCAAGGATTGCAGAATAATATCGTTCTGCAGATCCAAGTCTAACTTCACACCGAGCTTCTCAAGCTCTTTCATGTCCTTGATCATCATCAGACAGTGATCTTGGACTGACTGCCCATCACGCATCTTAGCCTTAAAAAGTTATTTCGTGACTTGATATTTGGCTGCGCGACTCTGTTCACCAAACATCTCCTGTAGGTGAGCCAACATTTGGCGAGCAGTCCCGATATCTTCATGTTGGCGCTGGAGCTCATCAGACATCGAGCCCAACATGTAATATCTGGCCTTATTATCTTCGTCTATCCATTTTTTCCAGAGATGCTCTCTGTTTCAAGTGGATGGACGGGCTGGTAAGGTGGAGGGTTCCTGGTCCAATACATGGGTTAACTTCTCGAAACCCAAAATAATTTTGTAGTTTCTGAGCCAATCTTTATAATTGGGTTCAGTCAGTCTATGTGTGTCCAGGATACGTGCCTAATGGGTTGGACGCAGACATTTTTCTATAGAGAGTCAAAGATTCTAGTTAGATACTGTAATTATGACTTGACCAATTTATTTAAGATTTTATTTTTAAATAAATTAGCTTCCCACTATTTTCTCGGATCCCTACACTCCCTCTGTAGAGATGCGAAAATCTCCATGATTAATGATTTCTAGTGGGTGGTGCGGCGGTCTCACCAACTGACTCATCACCTCACCTAACAGTTATTGGTGATGGGTTAGCCAATGAGTGAACAACTCTTGTTCAATGATTCTCTAATCATGGTGCACCCAAACTTGGTCTCTAATTCATGAATCTCACCGTATCCAGAATATTGATCCACTCCTTAGTTAAGTCAGACCCACCATTTGCATAGACTGGATTTCTAATTGAGTCTCTCACCATATCCAAAATATTGAGCCCAACTCATCCT
>QRFJ01007183.1:0-13376 GCA_006176705.1 Cocos nucifera
GCTTGTCTAATTTTTATCCATTTTTCTTCAATTTCTATATTTTTCCTTGCTTGCTATTCCAAAAATAAGTTCTCTCGAAAAAAAAACTGAGTCGTGGCTAGGATGTTTCGCGCATCATCGTGGATTTGCGCTATTTTTTTTTTTTTGTATGTTTTTCTTCAATTTCTGCTCTTTCGCTTTGTTACCATTCGAAAAATATTTTCTATCGAAAAAAAACTGAGTCGTGAGCTCGAAAGCACCGTGCATCATCATGGGACCCACTTACAACAGTCCTCTGCCCGGCTGGCCTACACGGTGGGTGGGTCAATATTGGCGGGGGACTGCTGCTGCATTATAAATTACCGTTTCGAATGATTTGACAATGGGTGCGATCATACCAGCACTAATGCACCGGATCCCATCAGAACTCCGCAGTTAAGCGTGCTTGGGCGAGAGTAGTACTAGGATGGGTGACCCCCTGGGAAGTCCTCGTGTTGCACCCTTTTTAATTTTGACGATGCTTGTCTAATTTTTATCCATTTTTCTTCAATTTCTATATTTTTCCTTGCTTGCTATTCCAAAAATAAGTTCTCTCGAAAAAAAAAACTGAGTCGTGGCTAGGATGTTTCGCGCATCATCGTGGATTTGCGCTATTTTTCTTTTTTTTTGTATGTTTTTCTTCAATTTCTGCTCTTTCGCTTTGTTACCATTCGAAAAATATTTTCTATCGAAAAAAAACTGAGTCGTGAGCTCGAAAGCACCGTGCATCATCATGGGACCCACTTCAACAAGTCCTCTGCCCGGCTGGCCTACACGGTTGGGTGGGTCAATATTGGTGGGGGACTGCTGCTGCATTATAAATTACAGTTTCGAATGATTTGACAATGGGTGCGATCATACCAGCACTAATGCACCGGATCCCATCAGAACTCCGCAGTTAAGCGTGCTTGGGCGAGAGTAGTACTAGGATGGGTGACCCCCTGGGAAGTCCTCGTGTTGCACCCTTTTTAATTTTGACGATGCTTGTCTAATTTTTATCCATTTTTCTTCAATTTCTATATTTTTCCTTGCTTGCTATTCCAAAAATAAGTTCTCTCGAAAAAAAAACTGAGTCGTGGCTAGGATGTTTCGCGCATCATCGTGGATTTGCGCTATTTTTCTTTTTTTTTGTATGTTTTTCTTCAATTTCTGCTCTTTCGCTTTGTTACCATTCGAAAAATATTTTCTATCGAAAAAAAACTGAGTCGTGAGCTCGAAAGCACCGTGCATCATCATGGGACCCACTACAACAAGTCCTCTGCCCGGCTGGCCTACACGGTGGGTGGGTCAATATTGGCGGGGGACTGCTGCTGCATTATAAATTACCGTTTCGAATGATTTGACAAGGGTGCGATCATACCAGCACTAATGCACCGGATCCCATCAGAACTCCGCAGTTAAGCGTGCTTGGGCGAGAGTAGTACTAGGATGGGTGACCCCCTGGGAAGTCCTCGTGTTGCACCCTTTTTAATTTTGACGATGCTTGTCTAATTTTTATCCATTTTTCTTCAATTTCTATATTTTTCCTTGCTTGCTATTCCAAAAATAAGTTCTCTCGAAAAAAAAACTGAGTCGTGGCTAGGATGTTTCGCGCATCATCGTGGATTTGCGCTATTTTTCTTTTTTTTTGTATGTTTTTCTTCAATTTCTGCTCTTTCGCTTTGTTACCATTCGAAAAATATTTTCTATCGAAAAAAAACTGAGTCGTGAGCTCGAAAGCACCGTGCATCATCATGGGACCCACTTCAACAAGTCCTCTGCCCGGCTGGCCTACACGGTTGGGTGGGTCAATATTGGTGGGGGACTGCTGCTGCATTATAAATTACCGTTTCGAATGATTTGACAAAGGGTGCGATCATACCAGCACTAATGCACCGGATCCCATCAGAACTCCACAGTTAAGCGTGCTTGGGCGAGAGTAGTACTAGGATGGGTGACCCCCTGGGAAGTCCTCGTGTTGCACCCTTTTTAATTTTGACGATGCTTGTCTAATTTTTATCCATTTTTCTTCAATTTCTATATTTTTCCTTGCTTGCTATTCCAAAAATAAGTTCTCTCGAAAAAAAAAACTGAGTCGTGGCTAGGATGTTTCGCGCATCATCGTGGATTTGCGCTATTTTTCTTTTTTTTTTTGTATGTTTTTCTTCAATTTCTGCTCTTTCGCTTTGTTACCATTCGAAAAATATTTTCTATCGAAAAAAAACTGAGTCGTGAGCTCGAAAGCACCGTGCATCATCATGGGACCCACTTCAACAAGTCCTCTGCCCGGCTGGCCTACACGGTGGGTGGGTCAATATTGGCGGGGGACTGCTGCTGCATTATAAATTACCGTTTCGAATGATTTGACAAGGGTGCGATCATACCAGCACTAATGCACCGGATCCCATCAGAACTCCGCAGTTAAGCGTGCTTGGGCGAGAGTAGTACTAGGATGGGTGACCCCCTGGGAAGTCCTCGTGTTGCACCCTTTTTAATTTTGACGATGCTTGTCTAATTTTTATCCATTTTTCTTCAATTTCTATGTTTTTCCTTGCTTGCTATTCCAAAAATAAGTTCTCTCGAAAAAAAAACTGAGTCGTGGCTAGGATGTTTCGCGCATCATCGTGGATTTGCGCTATTTTTCTTTTTTTTTGTATGTTTTTCTTCAATTTCTGCTCTTTCGCTTTGTTACCATTCGAAAAATATTTTCTATCGAAAAAAAACTGAGTCGTGAGCTCGAAAGCACCGTGCATCATCATGGGACCCACTTCAACAAGTCCTCTGCCCGGCTGGCCTACACGGTGGGTGGGTCAATATTGGCGGGGGACTGCTGCTGCATTATAAATTACCAGTTTCGAATGATTTGACAATGGGTGCGATCATACCAGCACTAATGCACCGGATCCCATCAGAACTCCGCAGTTAAGCGTGCTTGGGCGAGAGTAGTACTAGGATGGGTGACCCCCTGGGAAGTCCTCGTGTTGCACCCTTTTTAATTTTGACGATGCTTGTCTAATTTTTATCCATTTTTCTTCAATTTCTATATTTTTCCTTGCTTGCTATTCCAAAAATAAGTTCTCTCGAAAAAAAAACTGAGTCGTGGCTAGGATGTTTCGCGCATCATCGTGGATTTGCGCTATTTTTCTTTTTTTTTGTATGTTTTTCTTCAATTTCTGCTCTTTCGCTTTGTTACCATTCGAAAAATATTTTCTATCGAAAAAAAATTGAGTCGTGAGCTCGAAAGCACCGTGCATCATCATGGGACCCACTTCAATAGTCCTCTGCCCGGCTGGCCTACACGGTGGGTGGGTCAATATTGGCGGGGGACTGCTGCTGCATTATAAATTACCGTTTCGAATGATTTGATAAGGGTGCGATCATACCAGCACTAATGCACCGGATCCCATCAGAACTCCGCAGTTAAGCGTGCTTGGGCGAGAGTAGTACTAGGATGGGTGACCCCCTGGGAAGTCCTCGTGTTGCACCCTTTTTAATTTTGACGATGCTTGTCTAATTTTTATCCATTTTTCTTCAATTTCTATATTTTTTCCTTGCTTGCTATTCCAAAAATAAGTTCTCTCGAAAAAAAAACTGAGTCGTGGCTAGGATGTTTCGCGCATCATCGTGGATTTGCGCTATTTTTCTTTTTTTTTGTATGTTTTTCTTCAATTTCTGCTCTTTCGCTTTGTTACCATTCGAAAAATATTTTCTATCGAAAAAAAACTGAGTCGTGAGCTCGAAAGCACCGTGCATCATCATGGGACCCACTTCAATAGTCCTCTGCCCGGCTGGCCTACACGGTGGGTGGGTCAATATTGGCGGGGGACTGCTGCTGCATTATAAATTACCGTTTCGAATGATTTGACAAGGGTGCGATCATACCAGCACTAATGCACCGGATCCCATCAGAACTCCGCAGTTAAGCGTGCTTGGGCGAGAGTAGTACTAGGATGGGTGACCCCCTGGGAAGTCCTCGTGTTGCACCCTTTTTAATTTTGACGATGCTTGTCTAATTTTTATCCATTTTTCTTCAATTTCTATGTTTTTCCTTGCTTGCTATTCCAAAAATAAATTCTCTCGAAAAAAAAACTGAGTCGTGGCTAGGATGTTTCGCGCATCATCGTGGATTTGCGCTATTTTTCTTTTTTTTTTGTATGTTTTTCTTCAATTTCTGCTCTTTCGCTTTGTTACCATTCTAAAAATATTTTCTATCGAAAAAAAACTGAGTCGTGAGCTCGAAAGCACCGTGCATCATCATGGGACCCACTTCAACAGTCCTCTGCCCGGCTGGCCTACACGGTGGGTGGGTCAATATTGGCGGGGGACTGCTGCTGCATTATAAATTACCGTTTCGAATGATTTGACAAGGGTGCGATCATACCAGCACTAATGCACCGGATCCCATCAGAACTCCGCAGTTAAGCATGCTTGGGCGAGAGTAGTACTAGGATGGGTGACCCCCTGGGAAGTCCTCGTGTTGCACCCTTTTTAATTTTGACGATGCTTGTCTAATTTTTATCCATTTTTCTTCAATTTCTATATTTTTCCTTGCTTGCTATTCCAAAAATAAATTCTCTCGAAAAAAAAACTGAGTCGTGGCTCGGATGTTTCGCGCATCATCGTGGATTTGCGCTATTTTTCTTTTTTTTTGTACGTTTTTCTTCAATTTCTGCTCTTTCGCTTTGTTACCATTCGAAAAATATTTTCTATCGAAAAAAAACTGAGTCGTGAGCTCGAAAGCACCGTGCATCATCATGGGACCCACTTCAACAGTCCTCTGCCCGGCTGGCCTACACGGTGGGTGGGTCAATATTGGCGGGGGACTGCTGCTGCATTATAAATTACCGTTTCGAATGATTTGACAAGGGTGCGATCATACCAGCACTAATGCACCGGATCCCATCAGAACTCCGCAGTTAAGCATGCTTGGGCGAGAGTAGTACTAGGATGGGTGACCCCCTGGGAAGTCCTCGTGTTGCACCCTTTTTAATTTTGACGATGCTTGTCTAATTTTTATCCATTTTTCTTCAATTTCTATGTTTTTCCTTGCTTGCTATTCCAAAAATAAATTCTCTCGAAAAAAAAACTGAGTCGTGGCTCGGATGTTTCGCGCATCATCGTGGATTTGCGCTATTTTTCTTTTTTTTTGTATGTTTTTCTTCAATTTCTGCTCTTTCGCTTTGTTACCATTCGAAAAATATTTTCTATCGAAAAAAAACTGAGTCGTGAGCTCGAAAGCACCGTGCATCATCATGGGACCCACTTCAACAGTCCTCTGCCCGGCTGGCCTACACGGTGGGTGGGTCAATATTGGCGGGGGACTGCTGCTGCATTATAAATTACCGTTTCGAATGATTTGACAATGGGTGCGATCATACCAGCACTAATGCACCGGATCCCATCAGAACTCCGCAGTTAAGCATGCTTGGGCGAGAGTAGTACTAGGATGGGTGACCCCCTGGGAAGTCCTCGTGTTGCACCCTTTTTAATTTTGACGATGCTTGTCTAATTTTTATCCATTTTTCTTCAATTTCTATATTTTTCCTTGCTTGCTATTCCAAAAATAAATTCTCTCGAAAAAAAAACTGAGTCGTGGCTCGGATGTTTCGCGCATCATCGTGGATTTGCGCTATTTTTCTTTTTTTTTGTATGTTTTTCTTCAATTTCTGCTCTTTCGCTTTGTTACCATTCGAAAAATATTTTCTATCGAAAAAAAACTGAGTCGTGAGCTCGAAAGCACCGTGCATCATCATGGGACCCACTTCAACAGTCCTCTGCCCGGCTGGCCTACACGGTGGGTGGGTCAATATTGGCGGGGGACTGCTGCTGCATTATAAATTACCGTTTCGAATGATTTGACAAGGGTGCGATCATACCAGCACTAATGCACCGGATCCCATCAGAACTCCGCAGTTAAGCATGCTTGGGCGAGAGTAGTACTAGGATGGGTGACCCCCTGGGAAGTCCTCGTGTTGCACCCTTTTTAATTTTGACGATGCTTGTCTAATTTTTATCCATTTTTCTTCAATTTCTATGTTTTTCCTTGCTTGCTATTCCAAAAATAAATTCTCTCGAAAAAAAAACTGAGTCGTGGCTCGGATGTTTCGCGCATCATCGTGGATTTGCGCTATTTTTCTTTTTTTTTGTATGTTTTTCTTCAATTTCTGCTCTTTCGCTTTGTTACCATTCGAAAAATATTTTCTATCGAAAAAAAACTGAGTCGTGAGCTCGAAAGCACCGTGCATCATCATGGGACCCACTTCAACAGTCCTCTGCCCGGCTGGCCTACACGGTGGGTGGGTCAATATTGGCGGGGGACTGCTGCTGCATTATAAATTACCGTTTCGAATGATTTGACAAGGGTGCGATCATACCAGCACTAATGCACCGGATCCCATCAGAACTCCGCAGTTAAGCATGCTTGGGCGAGAGTAGTACTAGGATGGGTGACCCCCTGGGAAGTCCTCGTGTTGCACCCTTTTTAATTTTGACGATGCTTGTCTAATTTTTATCCATTTTTCTTCAATTTCTATGTTTTTCCTTGCTTGCTATTCCAAAAATAAATTCTCTCGAAAAAAAAACTGAGTCGTGGCTCGGATGTTTCGCGCATCATCGTGGATTTGCGCTATTTTTCTTTTTTTTTGTACGTTTTTCTTCAATTTCTGCTCTTTCGCTTTGTTACCATTCGAAAAATATTTTCTATCGAAAAAAAACTGAGTCGTGAGCTCGAAAGCACCGTGCATCATCATGGGACCCACTTCAACAGTCCTCTGCCCGGCTGGCCTACACGGTGGGTGGGTCAATATTGGCGGGGGACTGCTGCTGCATTATAAATTACCGTTTCGAATGATTTGACAATGGGTGCGATCATACCAGCACTAATGCACCGGAATCCGCAGTTAAGCATGCTTGGGCGAGAGTAGTACTAGGATGGGTGACCCTGCTGGGAAGTCCTCGTGTTGCACCCTTTTTAATTTTGACGATGCTTGTCTAATTTTTATCCATTTTTCTTCAATTTTTATATGTTTTTCCTTGCTTGCTATTCCAAAAATAAATTCTCTCGAAAAAAAAACTGAGTCGTGGCTCGGATGTTTCGCGCATCATCGTGGATTTGCGCTATTTTTTTTTTTTTTGTATGTTTTTCTTCAATTTCTGCTCTTTCGCTTTGTTACCATTCGAAAAATATTTTCTATCGAAAAAAAACTGAGTCGTGAGCTCGAAAGCACCGTGCATCATCATGGGACCCACTTCAACAGTCCTCTGCCCGGCTGGCCTACACGGTGGGTGGGTCAATATTGGCGGGGGACTGCTGCTGCATTATAAATTACCGTTTCGAATGATTTGACAAGGGTGCGATCATACCAGCACTAATGCAACCGATCCCATTAGAACGCCGCAGTTAAGCATGCTTGGGCGAGAGTAGTACTAGGATGGGTGACCTCCTGCGAAGTCCTCGTATTGCACCCTTTTTAATTTTGATGATGCTGGTATAATTATTATCCATTTTTCTTCAATTTCTATGTTTTTCCTTACTTGCTATTCCAAAAATAAATTCTCTCGAAAAAAAAACTGAGTCGTGGCTCGGATGTTTCGCGCATCATCGTGGATTTGCGCTATTTTTTTTTTTTTGTACGTTTTTCTTCAATTTCTGCTTTTTCGCTTTGTTACCATTCGAAAAATATTTTCTATCGAAAAAAAACTGAGTCGTGAGCTCGAAAGCACCGTGCATCATCATGGGACCCACTTCAACAGTCCTCTGCCCGGCTGGCCTACACGGTGGGTGGGTCAATATTGGCGGGGGACTGCTGCTGCATTATAAATTACCGTTTCGAATGATTTGACAAGGGTGCGATCATACCAGCACTAATGCACCGGATCCCATTAGAACTCCGCAGTTAAGCATGCTTGGGCGAGAGTAGTACTAGGATGGGTGACCCCTGGGAAGTCCTCGTGTTGCACCCTTTTTAATTTTGACGATGCTTGTCTAATTTTTATCCATTTTTCTTCAATTTCTATGTTTTTCCTTGCTTGCTATTCCAAAAATAAATTCTCTCTCAAAAAAAAAACTGAGTCGTGGCTCGGATGTTTCGCGCATCATCGTGGATTTGCGCTATTTTTTTTTTTGTACGTTTTTCTTCAATTTCTGCTCTTTCGCTTTGTTACCATTCGAAAAATATTTTCTATCGAAAAAAAATTGAGTCGTGAGCTCGAAAGCACCGTGCATCATCATGGGACCCACTTCAACAGTCCTCTGCCCGGCTGGCCTACACGGTGGGTGGGTCAATATTGGCGGGGGACTGCTGCTGCATTATAAATTACCGTTTCGAATGATTTGACAAGGGTGCGATCATACCAGCACTAATGCACCGGATCCCATTCAGAACTCCGCAGTTAAGCATGCTTGGGCGAGAGTAGTACTAGGATGGGTGACCCCCTGGGAAGTCCTCGTGTTGCACCCTTTTTAATTTTGACGATGCTTGTCTAATTTTTATCCATTTTTCTTCAATTTCTATGTTTTTCCTTGCTTGCTATTCCAAAAATAAATTCTCTCGAAAAAAAAACTGAGTCGTGGCTCGGATGTTTCGCGCATCATCGTGGATTTGCGCTATTTTTTTTTTTTTTGTACGTTTTTCTTCAATTTCTGCTCTTTCGCTTTGTTACCATTCGAAAAATATTTTTTCTATCGAAAAAAAACTGAGTCGTGAGCTCGAAAGCACCGTGCATCATCATGGGACCCACTTCAACAGTCCTCTGCCCGGCTGGCCTACACGGTGGGTGGGTCAATATTGGCGGGGGACTGCTGCTGCATTATAAATTACCGTTTCGAATGATTTGACAATGGGTGCGATCATACCAGCACTAATGCACCGGATCCCATCAGAACTCCGCAGTTAAGCATGCTTGGGCGAGAGTAGTACTAGGATGGGTGACCCCCTGGAAGTCCTCGTGTTGCACCCTTTTTAATTTTGACGATGCTTGTCTAATTTTTATCCATTTTTCTTCAATTTCTATGTTTTTCCTTGCTTGCTATTCCAAAAATAAATTCTCTCGAAAAAAAAACTGAGTCGTGGCTCGGATGTTTCGCGCATCATCGTGGATTTACGCTATTTTTCTTTTTTTTTGTATGTTTTTCTTCAATTTCTGCTCTTTCGCTTTGTTACCATTCGAAAAATATTTTCTCTCGAAAAAAAACTGAGTCGTGAGCTCGAAAGCACCGTGCATCATCATGGGACCCACTTCAACAGTCCTCTGCCCGGCTGGCCTACACGGTGGGTGGGTCAATATTGGCGGGGACTGCTGCTGCTGCATTATAAATTACTGTTTCGAATGATTTGACATGGGTGCGATCATACCAGCACTAATGCACCGGATCCCATCAGAACTCCGCAGTTAAGCGTGCTTGGGCGAGAGTAGTACTAGGATGGGTGACCCCCTGGGAAGTCCTCGTGTTGCACCCTTTTTAATTTTGACGATGCTTGTCTAATTTTTATCCATTTTTCTTCAATTTCTATGTTTTTCCTTGCTTGCTATTCCAAAAATAAATTCTCTCAAAAAAAAAACTGAGTCGTGGCTCGGATGTTTCGCGCATCATCGTGGATTTGCGCTATTTTTCTTTTTTTTTATACGTTTTTCTTCAATTTCTGCTCTTTCGCTTTGTTACCATTCGAAAAATATTTTCTCTCGAAAAAAAAACTGAGTCGTGAGCTCGAAAGCACCGTGCATCATCATGGGACCCACTTCAACAGTCCTCTGCCCGGCTGGCCTACACGGTGGGTGGGTCAATATTGGCGGGGGACTGCTGCTGCATTATAAATTACCAGTTTCGAATGATTTGACATGGGTGCGATCATACCAGCACTAATGCACCGGATCCCATCAGAACTCCGCAGTTAAGCATGCTTGGGCGAGAGTAGTACTAGGATGGGTGACCCCTGGGAAGTCCTCGTGTTGCACCCTTTTTAATTTTGACGATGCTTGTCTAATTTTTATCCATTTTTCTTCAATTTCTATGTTTTTTCCTTGCTTGCTATTCCAAAAATAAATTCTCTCGAAAAAAAAACTGAGTCGTGGCTCGGATGTTTCGCGCATCATCGTGGATTTGCGCTATTTTTCTTTTTTTTTGTATGTTTTTCTTCAATTTCTGCTCTTTCGCTTTGTTACCATTCGAAAAATATTTTCTATCGAAAAAAAACTGAGTCGTGAGCTCGAAAGCACCGTGCATCATCATGGGACCCACTTCAACAGTCCTCTGCCCGGCTGGCCTACACGGTGGGTGGGTCAATATTGGCGGGGGACTGCTGCTGCATTATAAATTACCAGTTTCGAATGATTTGACAAGGGTGCGATCATACCAGCACTAATGCACCGGATCCCATAATGCATGCTTGGGCGAGAGTAGTACTAGGATGGGTGACCCCTGGGAAGTCCTCGTGTTGCACCCTTTTTAATTTTGACGATGCTTGTCTAATTTTTATCCATTTTTCTTCAATTTCTATGTTTTTCCTTGCTTGCTATTCCAAAAATAAATTCTCTCGAAAAAAAAACTGAGTCGTGGCTCGGATGTTTCGCGCATCATCGTGGATTTGCGCTATTTTTCTTTTTTTTTGTATGTTTTTTTCTTCAATTTCTGCTCTTTCGCTTTGTTACCATTCGAAAAATATTTTCTATCGAAAAAAAACTGAGTCGTGAGCTCGAAAGCACCGTGCATCATCATGGGACCCACTTCAATAGTCCTCTGCCCGGCTGGCCTACACGGTGGGTGGGTCAATATTGGCGGGGGACTGCTGCTGCATTATAAATTACCGTTTCGAATGATTTGACATGGGTGCGATCATACCAGCACTAATGCACCGGATCCCATCAGAACTCCGCAGTTAAGCATGCTTGGGCGAGAGTAGTACTAGGATGGGTGACCCCCTGGGAAGTCCTCGTGTTGCACCCTTTTTAATTTTGACGATGCTTGTCTAATTTTTATCCATTTTTCTTCAATTTCTATGTTTTTCCTTGCTTGCTATTCCAAAAATAAATTCTCTCGAAAAAAAAACTGAGTCGTGGCTCGGATGTTTCGCGCATCATCGTGGATTTGCGCTATTTTTCTTTTTTTTTGTACGTTTTTCTTCAATTTCTGCTCTTTTCGCTTTGTTACCATCTCGAAAAATATTTTCTATCGAAAAAAAACTGAGTCGTGAGCTCGAAAGCACCGTGCATCATCATGGGACCCACTTCAACAGTCCTCTGCCCGGCTGGCCTACACGGTAGGTGGGTGGGTCAATATTGGCGGGGGAACTGCTGCTGCATTATAAATTACCGTTTCGAATGATTTGACAAGGGTGCGATCATACCAGCACTAATGCACCGGATCCCATCAGAACTCCGCAGTTAAGCGTGCTTGGGCGAGAGTAGTACTAGGATGGGTGACCCCCTGGGAAGTCCTCGTGTTGCACCCTTTTTAATTTTGACGATGCTTGTCTAATTTTTATCCATTTTTCTTCAATTTCTATGTTTTTCCTTGCTTGCTATTCCAAAAATAAATTCTCTCGAAAAAAAAAACTGAGTCGTGGCTCGGATGTTTCGCGCATCATCGTGGATTTGCGCTATTTTTCTTTTTTTTGTATATTTTTCTTCAATTTCTGCTCTTTCGCTTTGTTACCATTCGAAAAATATTTTCTCTAAAAAAAAAACTGAGTCGTGAGCTCGAAAGCACCGTGCATCATCATGGGACCCACTTCAACAGTCCTCTGCCCGGCTGGCCTACACGGTGGGTGGGTCAATATTGGCGGGGGACTGCTGCTGCGATTATAAATTACAGTTTCGAATGATTTGACATGGGTGCGATCATACCAGCACTAATGCACCGGATCCCATCAGAACTCCGCAGTTAAGCATGCTTGGGCGAGAGTAGTACTAGGATGGGTGACCCCTGGGAAGTCCTCGTGTTGCACCCTTTTTAATTTTGACGATGCTTGTCTAATTTTTATCCATTTTTCTTCAATTTCTATGTTTTTCCTTGCTTGCTATTCCAAAAATAAATTCTCTCGAAAAAAAAACTGAGTCGTGGCTCGGATGTTTCGCGCATCATCGTGGATTTGCGCTATTTTTCTTTTTTTTTTGTACGTTTTTCTTCAATTTCTGCTCTTTCGCTTTGTTACCATTCGAAAAATATTTTCTATCGAAAAAAAACTGAGTCGTGAGCTCGAAAGCACCGTGCATCATCATGGGACCCACTTCAACAGTCCTCTGCCCGGCTGGCCTACACGGTGGGTGGGTCAATATTGGCGGGGGACTGCTGCTGCATTATAAATTACCAGTTTCGAATGATTTGACAAGGGTGCGATCATACCAGCACTAATGCAACCGATCCCATTAGAACGCCGCAGTTAAGCATGCTTGGGCGAGAGTAGTTTTAGGATTTTGACGAATGCTTATTGCACCCTTTTTAATTTTGATGATGCTGGTATAATTATTATCCATTTTTCTTCAATTTCTATGTTTTTCCTTACTTGCTATTCCAAAAATAAATTCTCTCGAAAAAAAAACTGAGTCGTGGCTCGGATGTTTCGCGCATCATCGTGGATTTGCGCTATTTTTCTTTTTTTTTGTATGTTTTTCTTCAATTTCTGCTTTTTCGCTTTGTTACCATTCGAAAAATATTTTCTATCGAAAAAAAACTGAGTCGTGAGCTCGAAACCACCGTGCATCATCATGGGACCCACTTCAACAGTCCTCTGCCCGGCTGGCCTACACGGTGGGTGGGTCAATATTGGCGGGGGACTGCTGCTGCATTATAAATTATTGTTTCGAATGATTTGACAAGGGTGCGATCATACCAGCACTAATGCACCGGATCCCATCAAAACTCCGCAGTTAAGCATGCTTGGGCGAGAGTAGTACTAGGATGGGTGACCCCCTGGGAAGTCCTCGTGTTGCACCCTTTTTAATTTTGACGATGCTTGTCTAATTTTTATCCATTTTTCTTCAATTTCTATGTTTTTCCTTGCTTGCTATTCCAAAAATAAGTTCTCTCAAAAAAAAAACTGAGTCATGGCTCGGATGTTTCGCGCATCATCGTGGATTTGCGCTATTTTTCTTTTTTTTTGTACGTTTTTCTTCAATTCTGCTCTTTCGCTTTGTTGCTATCTGAAAAATATTTTCTCTAAAAAAAAAACTGAGTCATGAGCTTGAAAGCACCATGCATCATCATGGGATCCAGTTCAACAGTCCTCTGCCCGACTGGCCTACAAGATAGGTGGGTCAATATTAGCCGAGAATTGCTACTGCATTATAAATTACGTTTCGAATGATTTGACATGGGTGCGATCATACCAGCACTAATGCACCGGATCCCATCAGAACTCCGCAGTTAAGCGTGCTTGGGCGAG
>QRFJ01007184.1:0-74716 GCA_006176705.1 Cocos nucifera
GGGAGAGAGATAATCCTATCTTCTGCTATATGACCCAATCTCAGGTGCCATAGATATCTGTCGTTTGGACTATCCCTAGGTCGTTTGGCATTCACGTTTTGCTCGATAGATATCTGTCGTTAGGAGCAAAATTATAATTTTGACTAAAATCAATAAAATGGGTTATTTTCTATCACATATGTGTATTTAGTGTCTATGATACATCATTTGAGTTAATGATAGTGATAATTCATATTTTCAAGAGTTGAAAATTTAAGACATGAATAATCATTATTAACTCATAAAATGCTTCCGACCATAGGATCATCACGAGGATGGTGATTGATCCGAAAGGTTGGTGTACAATCACTTCTCTTTAATAGATGAGTCTTGAGTCTACGGTGTGGAGACATCGAAGCGAGAGTACAGGTACTCGTTAGAGAACGAGGGCACTAAGCGTAACCACCTTGAGTAGTCATTAGGAAGTCTACCTTCTCGCCAATGACTGACTCGATGCTACAGTGGTGTGTCTGATTCTTTGATCTGAGGTGCATCGACAGTTCACCTTGAGGGTGTTATAGTTTGACTACATCATAACTCGATCTCCTAGCCATACGGAATCCTGAGGTGTATGTTGGCTATAGCATGTTCATTGTGGGAACTGGATTGCATCAAGATGGAATCTATCTACCTCGGTGGTAGAGGAGCAACCCTATGATGATCATGAGAATCAAGTCCAGAAGCCCATGGCCATGGTAGAGTGAAATAATAGAAAGAGTTTCTATTTAGATTTTCACATTAGACTTGAATCGATTGATTACATCATATGACAGAAACTAGGGTTTGACGAGTTCACCTTAACCCTAATCTGATCGGGGCTCAAGATAGAAGAACTTAATCACACAGGTAGCTGCACCAAGAAGTTCGCATTCAGCTCTGATGGGTTGCCACCATATACTGTTAGGTATCATTGGTGGATTTTGGGAGCAATTAGAATGATTTAGATGATCGATCATTCTAGCTGTTCGAATCAGAAAAGTTCTAATCGATCGAAAGGAGTTTCGATGATGTCGATGATAGAGATCATGACATATCCCATTACCATACAGAACTAAACTTAACTAGGTCATACAAACAAGGATTTGAATCTGGTGATCATCAATTGAACTGATCCAGTTCAATTGATCTGAATCAGATTCAATTAGGTTCAAGAAAATCGTGCTAGCACTCGATTGAAGCTAACGTTCTTCTTTTACTATCATAAATAGTTGTTCTGACTGAGCCAAAGGAGTTTGTGCTTGATCAGAGGTCTTCACTTGATCTGACTGGAGTCTGTCCAGGTCAGAAAAGGGTTGTCTTATTTTGTAAGATAATACCTACCATTTTTGGTCACCTGCCATTTCTCATCCTTTGACTTTGGTCAAAAGTTAACCTTTGACTGGTCAAATATTGACCATTGACACTTTGACTTCTGTCCACGTGTCATGCATCTATTGGAGAGCTGGTGGGGGCTTGTCCCCCTGCCAGAACCTAGCAAGAAGGAGGGCGCATGCCACCCAGAACCTGGCAAGGAGGAGGGCGTAAGCCAAGGGTGGCGTGCGCCCAAGTTTGAGGCGCCCAGGAGTCACTATTGGATAGGGACTCCATCTCCTTTTTGGATTTCGATTAGACTCCTCCTAAGAACCAACTTTGACTGATCTTAGGTGCCATCTAAGGATGAATCTAAGGGACTCTATTCCCACCAATCAGATTTAGATCTGATTTCATAAAGGGTTGTGATTGGTTGGAAAGAAGAGGAGTTGGATCACGCATAGTCTATAAATAAGACCCTACGCCCAACTCAAGGAGTATCTGAAAATTCTCCATGCCCCCAAGGCTTTATCTCTCCTCCTCCATGCCAAGACCATCTTCTCCCTCTCCTCTCCACACCCAAAGTAGTTTGGGATCTTGGTTGGTGCAATCCAGACGAGAGAAAGGCGACAGAAAACTAGAAGGCTGCGCCGCTGCAAAGGACAACTGCTAATCTTCGAAAGGTGTCTTAAAGATCCTCCAAATCAGATTCAGATCTAATTTTTGGAGACGTGATAGAAAAGAAGAGGATCTTCAGATCCAGTCCAAGTGGATACTGGTAGAGGCCAGGCACTTACATGGCTAGATCCAGAACCTTTCGCTGCTTATAGGATCATCAACGAGTAATAGGATTACCCTATGTTAAGGTAAATTAAATTAAATTTAATTTATCTAAATTTATTTTAATTATTAAAATAATTAAGATCGGATCTAAAATATTTCAGATCTGATCTAGATCAAAGAGAAAGATTTTTGAAATATATCTCTCGATTCGATTAGATTTGAACGAACCTGATCCAAAAAATCAGGATTTTCTTTCAGTGAAGCCGACTTTCTTTGAATGTTTGCATTTCTCTGACACCTATCACATTTTCTCACATAATCCACCACATCTTGGTGTATTACTAGCCAATAGTACTCCTGATGGAGTAACTTATACGACAAGGATCTCACTCCCAGATGATTTCTGCAAATTTCTTCGTGAACTTTCTTTAGGACATAGCTGGCTTCTAAGGGTCAGAGACACTTGAGGAGTGGTAATGAGTACAACCTTTTATACTTGTTTTCATACAAAATATAGTGGAAAGCTTGATTTCTTAACTTCTGAGCTTCTTTATAGTTTTTAGGAAGAACTTTATCTTTGAGATATGCAATCAATGGGTCAATCCAGCTGGGCTCATGATTAACTTGCATTATTGCCTGGGGCTCTTTTAAACTTGGGCGCTGCAGGACTTCAAAAAAGACTTTTTTTGGTAGTTCGTTTGGGGCTAAGGTGGCCAGCTTAGAGAGGAGGTTGGCTCTAGTGTTCTCCATCTTGGGGATCTATTGGATGTCAAAATTATCGAAGGCCAAACTCAAGCTCTTCACTCTTTCTAGGTACTTTTTCATACTTTCCTCCCACGCTTCAAAGGAGTTACTGACTTGTTCCACCACCAGCTGAGAGTCACTGTAAACCTTCAAATGCTGTACTTTTAGCTCTTTGACTATTCTTAATCCTACAAGCAAGACTTCATACTCTGCTTCATTGTTAGTGATGGGAAAGTCAAAACATAATACATACTCCACTACAACTCATTCCAGATTGATGAGGATTAAGCCCGCGCCTGCCTCAAAAATATTGGATGAACCATCCATATATAACACCCAGAAGTTTTTAGAAAGGTTGGCCTTTTCTTCAGGAGAGCCAGGGATAAAAACTTCTTGGTGCTCTACTTCAATCTCCTCCGAAATAGTAAATTCCACTATGAAATCGATCAATATCTGAGCTTTGATCGACGGTCGAGGTTGGAAATGGATGTCGAATTTGATCAGCTCAATTGTCCACTTTACCACTCTACCAGAGGTATCGGGTCAATGAAGAACTGCCATAATAGATTGATCGATGAGGAGAGCAATTGTGTACCCCTGAAAATAAGGTCGGAGTTTTCTGGCTGTAATCAACAAGGCATAGGTTAGTTTTTTTAATTTAGTATATCTTGTTTCTGCATCCCTCAAGACTTTACTTATATAGTAGATTGGCTTCTGAACTTTTTTCCTAACCAGTATGTCTCTAATAGCTACAAGAGATACGGTGAGGTACAAGAACAGCTCTTCTCCAGGTTTAGGTTTAGCTAGCAACGGGGGCGAACTGAGATAACTCTTCAATTCTTCAAGGATCCACTGACACTCGGAGTCTAGTTGAAATTCTTAGGCTGCTTGAGCACTTGGAAGAAGGGCATGCAGTACTTCGCCGATCTTGACACGAAGTAATTCAGATATGCCACCTTGCCTATGAGGCATTGAACTTCTTTTATTATTTTTGGGACAGTCATTTCCTAGATGGCTTTGATCTTCTCTGGGTTGGCTTCGATGCCACGGCTTGATACTATGAATTCCAAGAACTTTTCCAAGGTTACTCTGAAAGCGCATTTTATGGGGTTCAGCTTCATCTTGTACTTTCGGAGGATACTGAAGGTCTCCTCAAGGTCGATAATGTGATTTGGCGAAGATCGATTTTTAACCAGTATATCATCCACATAGACCTTCATGTTGCAGCTGATCTACTCTTTAAAAATTTTATTCACCAGGCGTTGGTATGTCATACCTACATTTTTAAGCCTAAAGAGCATGACCGTATAACAATAAAGACCATGATCAGTAATAAAAGTAGTCTTTTTCTCATCTCGTGGTGCCATCCGAATTTGGTTATATCCGGAGAAGGCATTCATGAAGGTGAGGAGTTTATGATCCAAAGTCACATCCACCAGTTGGTCAATCTTGGATAAAGGATAGCTATCTTTTGGGCAGGCTGTATTTAAATCCGTGAAGTCTATGCACATCCTTCACTTGCCATTTGCTTTTTTAATAATATTTGCAATCTAGTCTGAGTAAAGCACTTCTCGAATGAATCTCATCTTGAGGAGCTTGTCAACCTCATCCATTATAGCCTTCTACCATTTTGGTGCAAAATTGCATTTTTTCTGCTTCACTGGCCATCGCTTAAGATGTATACCCAAGCGGTGTTTCATCACTTATGCATCAATTCCGAGCATGTCTGCAAGCATCCAGACGAATACATCAGCATTTCTTTGCAAGAATGTGACGAGCTGCTTTTTAGCTTCTCCTTTCAGGTTTAAGCTGATCTTCATAGTATGCTCTTCATTTCCATTATTCAAGAGGATCTCTTCAAGGTCGTCGATGAGTTCTCCCCTTTCTTCAGATAAATCATCGCGAGCATCAAGCTTGTCCATCGAACAAGGATCTGCTTGTCTTCCCCCTGTAAGGCAATACTATAGTCGTGCCAAGCTAGTGCCTGATCTCCTCTAATCTTCCTAACTCCATGCTTTGTTGGAAACTTCATTTTCAGATAGTAAGTAGAAACCATAGCTTAAAGTGCATTCAAACCAGATCGACCAAGGATCGCATTATAGGCAGAAGGGGCTTTGACTACCAAAAAATCAACTTGCACCTCAGATTGCTTTGGATATCGGCCAGCTGCCATAAGCAATATTATTATTCCTTCTACCGGCACTGCATCACCCATGAATCCAACCAACGAAGAATTTATCGGACCCATCCTATCATCAGATATGGATATTTTGGAGAAAGCATCATAAAATAAGACATCAGTAGAGCTTCCATTATCAATTAAAATACGGCGTACATCATAATCAGTAATATTTGAAGTAACTACAACCACGTCATTGTATGGAAGCTGAACTCCCTAGGCATCTTCTTTGATGAAAGTGATAGATTCTTCAGTCCGCTGCCTCTTTACTAGCTCTGCTGACCCACTGGCCTCTCCTTATCGATGTCCTCCAGCGATGGTATTGATGCTTCCAAGGAGGGCCAATCTTCTTGTGGCTTATCCCGCTGAGATGGTTCAGGCTGTGGCGGAGCTCTTGGATGATTTTCTCTCCTCTTCAACTGGTGCCTGATGAATCAGTCCAGCCAACCTCTTCTATCAGGATCTTGATCTCATCCTGAAGTTGGATGCATTCTTCTGTGTCATGACCATGGTCATGATGGTAGAGGCAATACTTGTTTGAGTTGCGCTTGGTCGGATGAGTTCGCATCCTCTCCAGTTCTGATAGCTGCTCCCTTATCTCCATAAGCACTTGAGTCTTTGAGGCATTCAAGGGAGCATCGTTGTTAAATCTTCTAGGAGGAGAGTTCTGCCGGGTCTTTCGACCTAGACTTTCTTATCGACGAGCTCGAGGAGGAGTTCATGCTCGTCTGTGTTCAAGAGGAGTTCGCGAGCATGGCTAAGCTTCACTTGGCTTTCTTTCAGATGCGGGCTTGCTGGATTCACTCGCTTGCTGCTCTCTTGTGGCCTCATCATCCTTCAGTTTAAAGGCTCCCTCTACCCAGGCATAACCTTCAGCCTGGGCCAACATATCAACAAGGGAAGATAGAAGATTATTCTTTTGAAGACCGCCCTTCAGTACGGCCATGGCTACAGCCTGATCCAAGTTTTGGACCTCCAGCACAGCAGCATTAAAGCGGCTGACGTAAGCTCGGATGGTCTCCTCCTCTTTTTGCTTTATGTTGATGAGGAAGTTTGAACCTCGTCTTAGATGTCGATTGCTTATGAAATAAGCTACAAACTGATGGCTCATTTGATCAAAAAAAAAAATTGTACCGATTTAAGGCTCGAGTACTAGTTTCTCACTGCTCCCTTCAAGGTAGATGAAAAAACTCAGCATAGGATGGCATCTGACATGCCATGGAGCAGCATCATTATCCGAAAGGCCTCAAGATGATCGACCGAATCAAAAGTTCCATCGTAGATCTCGAACTGGGGGAGTTTGAATTTCGGCAGAATAGATTCTTGCATGATTTTGAAAGAGAAGGGGGATCGGTGCAAATGTCGTCATGGTGGGCTAGGATGGCGTGGCGGAGCTCCTCAATCCATAGGTTAATATCTTGAAGCTTTTAATCAAGAGCATCATCTCGATCGTAGATCTCAGAGGGCCGCCAACTGTAGATGGGAAAGTCTCCTTCGGAGAAGAATCATGATCAAAATAGGGGCTTCCTACTCTCTGCTTCACCTTCCCGAGGGTGATAGGTTTGCTGACCCAGGTTGCCTTTTTTAGTGTCGGTTCTTAAGGCTCTAGCTGGGGTTTTTTCGGTTGGGCTACCACTAGAGGTTACTGTATGGCCTGCATCATTTTAGTGAGGTTCCAAATCTGCTGCATCAGTAGGTTGAACTACTTCGAATCAATCATGGCCGTCGGTGGAGGGGGTTGAGGAGCCGATGATGGAGCCAGAACGGATGGATCCAGCTCACATCTGGTGGTAGAGGCAGTAGACCGTTGGATGGTTATCTTCTTTGGGGGCATTTCTGGAGCAAGAGAAGATTAAACAAAAGTGGATTCAAGAAATTAAGAGAGGAAGGAAGGCAGGTAAGATCGATTGGGTACTCCTTTTAGAATAAGGGCTCAAATGCCCTTTCTCTAGTGTCAATCCTATTAGTGCAGAAATTTGTGAGGATGTCGGAGGTAGCTGGAGTTGAGAAGATGAGGCCGCCGACAAGATCTGCAAACAAAGTCCAAATTCAAGGTGAGTGGCTTCGGTAGGATCCTCTGACGCTCAAGTTAATTCTCCGACCAATTGGAATGGAGTGCTCAGGATGTAAAGAAGTAGAGTGACGGAAAGAAGAAGAGAGCTTAAAAAAAACGTATCTAGAGGATTTCTTTTATAGATGAAGCATGTAATAAACTGATAGCGACAGTCATAACCGTTTGGTAGTGGGTTGTTCAGACCACGTGGAGTTTATTATGGAAGATGAATTATCATTTGTCGCAACTTGTAGGCGGTGTAGATCTCCTTGTTAAAGTTCGGATATAGGTTAGAGACTTCGGTGCACGTAGCGAACTTAGGGTCGGTCGAGGTTCGTTGGAGGCAATGTCTAATTGCTTTAAGAGGTTCGGAAGCTTCCTAAGTTGTGCACAAGTGGACACCCCCTAAGTTGAGATTTGAGACTTCCACGCTCCCTCCTTTGTGGAGTGGTTGCCATGTATCAACAACTTGACGAGGTTCCCTTAGGTGTTTCCCGCCGATAGACATGGTAGGAATTAAGTAGGTTCGCGATTGGAGCGCGATTGGAGGAGTTCGTTCGAAGTGAACGTGACTGGAGGAGTTCGTTCGGAGGGAGCGCAACTAAAGGAGTTCGACTGTCTTCCAAGCTTGCCGCCAATCAAGGTTGGGAGAGCTGAACTTGGGCCCTACCACTCACCTCAAGTTGAGAAGTAAGGTTAGTTAAATAGCAGTTCCCTCTTACTGTTTGAGATCTGAGCTGCCAAACTTTTGTGTGCTGTTGAGAGGTTCTGTAGTGCAAACTTGTTGCCGAGAAAATCGATAAATCCTAATAGGAAGAAGGTCGATGATCAAGGACTTTGGCCAAGGACTTCGGTGGGGTCTTTTTATCCCCAACAAAAATTTTGTTTGATTTTTAAATTTAGGATAAATATAGGAACACCCCTTTAAGTTTGGACTAATTTCACTTATACTCTGTACTTTAAAAAATATCAAATAGATTCTTAAAGTTATCGAAACGTTCCAATAAGATCTCGACGGTCACTTAACAGCTGACGATGTTAATAAAATTTTTTAAAATAACGTAAATAGCTATCTCCTTCCTCCTCCTTCCTTCTTTATTGTTGTTCCTCTTTCTCTCACTTTCTTCTTTCTTCTTTTCTCTTCTTTTTCTTTCTTTTCATCTATTTCTCCTCCTTTCCTTCCTCCTCTCCTTTCTCTATCCATTCTCTTCCCCTCCCTCCTCTTTCTCCTCCTCTCCTTTCTCCATCCATTCTCCTCCTTTCCTTCCTTCTCTTTCTCCCACCATGATGGGATCTTTTTTTATGGTCTATTGGTCTTTCCTCATCTTAACATCTTGGCTGTTGTTTATCTTTTTGTTCATAGTGTTTATTAGTTTCTTTCCTCATGAAATAAAATTCTTGTAATCCATCCATTTAATTTCTTTTCCAAATCCTACAAAATTTTATGCTTCTATCAAAATTAAGCTTTCAAAACCTCAAAGAACCTACTCACACCAACATAACTCTTACAAAATCCCATATGCTTGAGAAAAACCCCAACCAGAACCTAAGAAACCCCTTCAATCCCCACAGGTGCTCTCTTTTTCCATAGATCTCCAAAAAAAATTAAATAAAAAAAAAATAAAAAGAAAAAATAATGATCATGGAGTAAAAATCTTATCTTTTATTTTTTTTATTTTCATCAAAGTTTTTTTTATTTTTTTTTGATTTTTTTTTATTTTTTTTTTTTCTCAGGAGTCTCCATTGGGTGGGAAGCTTGAAGCAGCCAAATAGAAAAGCTTAGATGATGGCCATGGTTTTATATTAGGTATTTGGAAGAAAAAGATAAGAAGAAGAAATGGATGAAAAAGAAGGAGATGATAAAAGAGAAAAGAAGAATGGGTAGAAAAAGGAAGAAGAAAGGAAAGGAAGAGAGTGAGAGGAGAAGAAAAAGAGGAAGAGAAATTGATGAAAAGAAAGGGAAACAAGAGAAAGAAAGAATGAAAGAAGTGGGAGAAAAAGGACATAGATATAAAGGAGAGAGAAAAAATGAGTATTTTTATTATTTTTTAAAAAAAATATTAATAAAAATAAATAACTAAATTATATTAAAATATATTGATAATTAAAAAAATTAATTTAAAATTATTTAAAATATAAAAAAATATAAATAAAATTAAATTAAAATAAAAAAAATGTTCGTATAATTCATCTTAAATTTATTGGCCAAATCGACGGAATCAGGGGTGGTTTGGTCGCCGGAAACTCTAAATTTTATTGATAAAATATATATATTGTTTTAAAAAAAATGCAACGTTAACGTGACGCTAAAGATATTTTAAGAACACTCTCCCCATCCCGTCCCGCATCCTTTTCCTCACCACCATCTCCAAATCCCCTACCCCCTCTAAAACCCTTTTCTCTCTCCTCCCTCTCTGCTGCCGCGAGCCCCTCGCTCATGGCCGCCTCCGAGGACTCCCTCCGGCGGGCCCTCGCCGAGAAGCAGGCCGCTGTCGACGCCCAGGGTGAGGCCGTCCGGGCCATCAAGGCTCGCCCCGGCGCCTCCAAGGAGGAGATCGACGCTGCCGTCGAGGCCCTCAAGGCCCTCAAGGTCGAGCATGGCGCCGCCGCGAGGCGCCTTCAGGCCACTGTCAGCAGCAATGGCGACGGCAGCAGCAAAGAGGCCTTCCGGCAGGCCGTCGTAAACACGCTCGAGAGGAGGCTCTTCTACATCCCCTCCTTCAAGATCTACCGTGGCGTCGCCGGCCTCTACGACTACGGCCCCCCTGGCTGCGCCGTCAAGTCCAATGTCCTTGCCTTTTGGCGCCAGGTAAAGCTGTCAATACCCTACCTGTTGAGTAAAATCGTTTCGGGATTGAAACCGTCGATCTGATCTAGTTCTAGCAATAAACTTCAAGACGTATTTTTCCCTCCTATGGGCTTATATTAAACTAAACTATCGGGTTTTAACCCAAAAATGTGCTAAAATGCATATAGGTGGTACTTAACTTTTAAACACAGTTATAAATAATCCCTGATATTAGTTAAATTTGAGTTTTAGATTCAGTCGAAGCTTGCAGTGATCTTAAATCGTACATTCAGTTACAATGGTGATCAGTTGCTGGGAATTTATCTTTACATTTGATTCTTCTTGCTAGTATATATTGCTTACTGTATTTTTTTTTCCTTGTATATTGAACGCTGAGTTACTCATTTTATGGTATTTAGTTTTGGAAAGCATACGATTTCTCATGGATCGAATGCTTAATTATATCTTTAACATTCGTTTGTTTTGAAGGCAAAATATAATTGCTCCTAGACAGAATGCTACAATAATATGTTTGATTTGATTTTTTAGCATTTTGTTTTGGAGGAGAATATTTTGGAGGTAGATTGCCCCTGTGTCACGCCTGAGATAGTCCTGAAGGCATCTGGTCATGTGGATAAGTTCACTGACCTGATGGTGAAGGATGAGAAGACTGGAACATGTTACCGTGCTGATCACTTACTAAAGGACTATTGCAAAGGGAAGCTCGAGAAGGACCTCACATTATCGCCTGAGAAGGCTGCAGAGTTCAAGCATGTCATTGCGGTGTTGGATGATCTTTCTGTGGAAGAGTTAGGGGCAAAGCTGAAGGAGTATGATATCAGAGCACCTGATACAGGGAACCCCCTCTCTGATCCGTACCCTTTCAATCTCATGTTTCAGACTTCCATTGGGCCGTCTGGCCTGCTCCCTGGGTGAGATAATTTACGTGATATATAATTGCTCGGTTAGCAGGGATCAGTCTGATATTTAGTTGCTATTCAATTGTCTGTGGGTTGTAGGTATATGAGGCCAGAAACAGCACAGGGTATCTTTGTGAATTTTAAGGACTTGTACTATTACAATGGCAACAAGCTTCCATTTGCAGCAGCTCAGATTGGACAGGCATTTAGAAATGAGGTTTGTTTCCTTGTATTTTCTTCCTTTACTGAGGATATATAATTGTGCTTTTAGGCTTAATCCAATCAAATTATTGACTTGAACCATATTTTCTGACCGAATGTGTATTGGGGTAGGTAACCCATTAGCCTAACCTAGTTGAATACAATGTATGGCTTTGGCACAATTAACCTATAGGACTAGGCGAATCTATATTGCATCGTGTTGGTGCAGAAACTGATCATCGCCGGAAGTCGCTGGAGTCGAGGCCGCCGAGGTCGCCGCCGGGGACCTGCAAAACAAAATCCCGTCTGGAGCCGGTGGAGGTGGCTCCGGTAGGATCCTTCGACGCTCAAGTCAGCTCTGGCCAACAGGAATGGAGTGCTCGGAATGAGTTCCGGAGCTTAAAGAAGAAGAGGAGAGCTTAGAGATCAGAGGGATTAGAGATTAGAGATTGGCGTATCTGGAGGGTCCTTTATAGGTGGAGACTAGTTGATGGTGACGACCATATCGTCTGGCAGAGAGTCGTTGGGGCCGTATGGAGTTCGGTATGGAGAGGAAGGCGTCGTCAGGTGGATGGTGACAGCCATACTGGTGGGTCGTGGGCCGCATGGGATTGGTTACGGAGAGAGTGGCGTCGCCAGTAGTGGTGGCCATGTCGTCCAGACTTGTTGTCTGTTGCGGACTGACGGCGATAGTTCGTCCAGAGGAGTTTGGACTTGTAGGAGAGTTCGGCTGAGAGAAAAGCTCGGGCGAAGTTCGGCCGATGGACGTCCGCTGAGGAGTTCGACCGCTTGGAATTGGAGCTCGCTGAGAGGCCCGAAGAAGCTCGGCTGAGGCCCGGTTGAAGGACTTCGGTTGCTAAGTGGTTCGGCTAAGGCTCATCCGCTGAGGAGTTCGGCCGCTGGGAATCCGAAGCTCGACCGATGGAGAGTTCGGCCGCTAAATAGCTCGGCCGGCTGAACGGGTTGGAAGAAGCTCAGCCGCTGGGAGTTCGGCTGAAGCTTGTCTGCCGAAGCTCTTCTGCGGCTACTGGTTGCATTATGCTGGGCATCGAGTCAGACTTCGGCTGGAGCGGGATTTATCCCCAACACTAGCCCTCCATTCTCGAGTTCGAAAATCGAAGGAAGGAAGTGCAGGAAAGGCGACTGCCGAAGTCTTCCTCTGAGCTCTGTGCTGGTCTAGGTCGAAGCTCGGGGGAGATCCCATCTCCGACTTGAAGTTGACATCAAAGTTGAAGCCCGGGGAAGATCCCATTTTCAGCCGAGGTTGACACGGTTGCTTTCTCTAGCTAAGGTCGATGTTGAAGCTCTCTAGCCGAGGTTGACATGATAGCTTTCTCTAGTCGAGGTCGGTGCTCGCGTTAGGACGAGGTTCTCCTCCTGTTCCTAACCGAGGCTGGCTCGATCGCTCGGGAGAGATCTTATCTCTAGCCGAGGTTGTCAACGGTCGCTCGGGAGAGATCTTATCTCTAGCCGAGGTTGATGCTCGGGAGCAATCATTGACTGCTTGTTCTCTGTCACCGCATAGTTTTTGCATCCAGAAACAATATTATTTGGAAAGGAAGAATTTTATTGAAAGGAAGTTACTAGTAGCGCATCCCCAAATTCTGTATTTCAAGATCGTGGTAGCATTGTTCCTCCGCGTTTCTTCGGCGATAAGTCCCGGGGTGGACGACCTCCTCATGCTGGCCTCCTCAATTTGGTGCAAGCTCTTGTCGCTGGGAGACGGCGAATCGCTGATGCACCAAGCTCCTCCCAGAGGCAATGTGGATGACGCCGTAAGATGGCCGACCTTCTTGCGGTCTGTGGCTACGGCAGCGCCGAGCTCCTTGCCGTCTCCGGCTATGGCAGCGCCCTTGATCGATCTTTCCCTGCTTCAGGCTGGTGTCGGAGGAATTTATCCAGCCGCCCCTTTCTGACGAGCTCCTCGATTTCGTCTCTGAGCTGGATGCATTCCTCGGTGTCGTGGCCGTGGTCGCGATGGTAGAGGCAATACTTATTTCGATCGCGCTTGTTTGGGGAAGACTGTAACCCTTCCGGTCTCGGTAGCTGGTTCTTTACTTCGGTAAGAACCTGAGTTTGAGGAGCGTTGAGGGAGGCATAGTGGCGGAACCTTTCGAGAGGAGGGCTTCTTCGCGCCCCTCTGTCGGGGCGAGTTCGAGGAGTTCGGGCCCGGCTGCTTTCGGAGGGGGTCTGCGAGCGCAGCCGAACTTCGCTCGGCTCTTCCTCATCCGCCAGCCCCTCTCTTAGGGCTTCCTCGTCTTTTAACTTGAAGGCTTCTTCCGCACGGGCATATCTCTCGGCCCGAGCCAGCAGATCGGCGAAGTCCTTGGGATACTTTTTTTCCAGAGAGAATAGCAAGTTATTTTTCTGAAGGCCGCCCTTGAGTGCGGCCATTGCGACGGACTGGTCCAAGTCCCGGACCTCCAATGCCGCGGCGTTAAACTGGGTGACGTAAGCCCGGATGGATTCCCCTTGCTTCTGCTTAACGCTCATGAGGGAATCTGAACCTCGGCTCGGTCGTCGGCTGCTGATGAAGTGGGCCGCAAACCGACTACCCATCTGGTCGAAAGAGAAGATCGTACTTGGCTTCAACGCCGAGTACCAGTTCCTCGTTGCTCTCTTTAAGGTAGATGGGAAGGCTCGGCACAGCATGGCATCTGAAGCGCCGTGAAGCAGCATCATGGCACGGAAGGCCTCCAGGTGATCAACCGGATCAGAAGTTCTATCGTAGCTTTCCAGTTGAGGGAGCTCGAAGGTCGGTGGAACAGGTTCTTGCATAATTTGGAGAGAGAAGGAAGGTTCGGCATGGACGTCGGCATGATGGGCCGAGGTGACGCGGCCGAGCTCTTCGATATGCCGGTCCATCTCCCGTAGTCTGCAATCGAGGGCGTTGTCTTGGCTGCAGACCTTGGGGTGCTTCCGACTACGAATGGGGAAGGTCTCCTTCGGAAGGGAACAATGATCCGAGCACGGATCCTCGGCCCTCTGTTTTCCCTTCTTCGGATACGCTGGCCCTGGAACTCTTCCTTGGGGTCGATTCCCGACGTTCCAATGGTGGGTTTCCTGGTGGAGTCGCCATCGGAGGCTGCTGTATAGCCTGCAATGCCTCCGTGAGGCTACGGACCTACCGGACAAGCAGGTTGAACTGCTCCACCTCCACCGTGGGTACAGGTGGAACCTGAGCTGCCGGGGCCGAAGCAGAAGCCAAAGCAGGAACAGACGGATCTGGATGGGATCGGGCCGCGGAGGTCGCCGAGCGCTGTGTCGAAGCTCTCCTGGGAGGCATTTCTTCTTCGGGAGAGAAAAGGAAGATCTCCGAAGAGGGAAGAGAAAAGTCGCCGAGCACTCCTTTAAGAACAAGGGACCCTCGGAGGTTCGAGGCCCTCCTAGCGCTAATCTGTTGGTGCAGAAACTGATCGTCGTCGGAGGTCGCTGGAGTTGAGGCCGCTGAGGTCGCCGTCGGGGACCTGCAAAACAAAGTCCCGTCCGGAGTCGGTGGGGGTGGCTCTGGCAGGACCCTCTGACGCTCAAGTCAGCTCTGGCCAACAGGAATGGAGTGCTCGGAATGAGTTTCGGAGCTTAGAGAAGAAGAGGAGAGCTTAGAGATCAGAGGGATTAGAGATTAGAGATTGGCGTATCTGGAGGGTCCTTTATAGGCGGAGCTTAGTTGATGGTGATGACCATACCGCCTGGCAGAGAGCCGTTGGGGTCGCATGGAGTTCGGTACGGAGAGGAAGACGTCGTCAGGTGGATGATGACAGTCATACTGACGGGTCGTGGGCCGCATGGGATTGGTTACGGAGAGAGTGGCATTGCCAGTAGTGGTGGCCATGTCGTCCGGACTTGTCTGTTGCGGACTGACGGTGACAGTTCGTCCAGAGGAGTTCGGACTTGTAGGAGAGTTCGGCTGAGAGAAAAGCTCGGGCGAAGTTCGGTCGATGGACGTCCGCTGAGGAGTTCGGCCGCTTGGAATTGAAGGAGCTCGCTGAGAGGCCCGAAGAAGCTCGGCTGAGGCTCGGTTTGCTAAGTGGTTCGGCTAAGGCTCATCCGCTGAGGAGTTCGGTCGCTGGGAATCCGAAGCTCGGCCGATGGAGAGTTCGGCCGCTAAGTAGCTCGGCCGGCTGAACGGGTTGGAAGAAGCTCGGCCGCTGGGAGTTCGGCTGAAGTCTGTCTGCCGAAGCTCTTCTGCGGCTACTGGTTGCATTATGCTGGGCATCGAGCCAGACTTCGGCTGGAGTGGGATTTATCCCCCAACACATCGTATGAAGAACTTGATTGTTTTGAAGATCACCTGTAAGTGCAGCATCGAAAATTCAAATTGAAAAATCTTCACATTTTATACATAAGTAAAAACTTGGTGTAATTTATTGAGCATTCTATTTTTCTAGTTGTTTGGAGAAACTTTCCTTAATAATGAATATTCATTCCCTAAGTTCAACCATGCCAAAGTCTTACTTTTTATGCATTCTCTTTTCAGGTCTTGTCGAACCTCAAATGCTCTCTCTCAATTGCATTCTGCTGAATTCCACAGCCTTCTGGCCCTTTAGTCTTTGTGATAGATCACTCTTGCCTCTAGTTCCCTTGGTTAAAATCATAATGAAATTTATGGAGAGATGGCATTTGGTTAGTCATAACATGTTCTCAAATCATGAATGGATCATCCCCTAGTTCATTAAGCCAACTTTATGTAGATGGGAGAATGCTTGGGTAGAGCACATCTATGAACATCTGTGCTAGATTTAAAATTTGATTATCATTCTATATGCATATGTTCATGCACATATGCAAGTATTCTGTTCATAGACATTTTTGGGACAAAAAGTTGTTGTCATTATGTAGATGCTTTCCTTATTGGGGATCTCGTACCAGAGTATTGCAGTAGGAAGAAAGAAGAAATAAAAATTAAACACAATCAAATACGTAGACTAGACTAAGGTCTACCTCCATGGGGCATGCAAAGGCTTCATTATGAAAGAAAAGAGAATTTACAAGAGGAAATCACACCTTCGACCTTCGTACACCAATCCCTCTCTCTTAACAAGAAGCACTCATCTTTCATCTTTTACAAAAGCTCTCTCTCTAGGAGATATCCTAAAACAACCATTGCTCGCTGCCTAACAGTTTGCCTGAATTCTCCTGCTTCTACTCTCTGCTGACGTCCTTCAGGGTCTATGGCTACTGTTCAGCCTTTGCCTACTGCCATTTACTACTCCACAGGACTTTGCCGACCACTGCTACCGTAGATACAAGCCATGATCTGCCCATAGACCTTTTTTAAAGGCATCGAATGAAGTACAATTTGAGTCCAAACAGGTCTTTATCTCCTATCCAAACTTAAAGAATTTTCCTTGTTCGTTGGATCTTATCGCACATTAGGCCCATCAAGCTACTGGCTGTTGGATTGCGCGATGCCCTTGTCACTGCACTCGTGCACTGCCTGTAGACTGGACATACCCTACTCCTGGCCAAACTTGCACGCACCATGCGCACAGGATTTCACTATTCATGTGGTGAGCCGCGTGAATTGCCTGTACGCCCTTAAGGGTCCATGCGGTTTGGTAGACCGCATGGAATGGCCGACGTGGTGGTGTAGACCGCCATACATCGCATCGGTGGTCTGGGCCTCCCGCTTGCGCGTGGGCTGCGTGCGCGCTCATGCGCTGGGCTGCGCACCTGTGCGCTAGCTTGTGTAGGCCGCACGCTTGCTGGGCCACACCAAGCTCCTGGGCCCCGTACCTATGGGCTAGCTTATGGCCTGCTCTGGGCCTTGGGTGTCTTTCTAGATTTTTTCTTGCGGTGATCTTTAATGTGGACTTCTTGTGGATCAAATTCAAGGCATTTTTCTTAACAATTTCTACCTCGACTCGATATTTGGCCTTCACCTAACCTTGAGAGCTTTCTAGATGATCTTATCCCCATGGTCTGAGGCATACACCTGCTAATCATGGATGGGCAAATATGAAAGTCGAGCCAGACCGCTCAATCCCATTTTCATCGTATATTGTGCTCCATCTGATCTGAGATGTGCTCGGGGTAGTCTCCTACGGTAATAAGAATTTTACCTTATAACGTTGCCTGTCGTCCTCTCGAATCTCACATCTCGTGCCCAATCCACTTGCATTTGGAGCTCCACCTTGCACTGGGCTTTACTGGCTTCTAAAGCTCGACTTTGTACTGGGCTCTCTGCCAGATAGTAATATCCTCTCATCCTCTTCTTCCTCTTCAGAATAATCCTATCGCCGCGCTCATGATCTTTAGGATTCCACCACCAGCTACCCATCTTGTAGCCATTTGAATCCAATCAGCTTAGTAAGATAAGATTCCGTTTGAAATTGGGTATGTATCGGACTTTTCCTAATCTCCTCACTGCACCATTATGTTTCCTCCTGCTGATCTTCTTGGTGTCTTTGATCGCACAGTTCAATCTATCCGGTAGATGAACAATGCTCTCACTGCTCTATAGGAGGTTAAATAGTTCTTCTCTCCAACAAACATGGTGGGTGCATACAGAATCTAAAATTCACTGTTGGAAAGAAATAGATACCTCGTCAAATATCAATAGAATATCATCCTTTGACTCGCTACTGGCTATCGCTATAGTATCCGTCGTTCGATCTCTAAATTGAGGGTGATCTCTGACACGATGCCCCAACTCGTTACACTGATAGCATTTGATCTTGCTCAAGTCTCTTATCTTGGACTTGGACTGCCAACCTTGCGATCTTCTGCCACTCCATCTTCTGTCGCCATCACCTCCAGACACCATTAAAGTTAAGTCATCACTTGTAGTCGAGGCTCGGTTCTCCCTTCTGAGAACCTCGTTATAAAGTAGAGTCGAAGTTACCTCTTTCATCTTGATGGCATTTTTTCCCACTAGAAAAGTAATTACCAAAAACTCAAAAGAAAAGAAAAGCGATGAAAACAAGACCAACGCCCTGGTCTTCTCCTCAACTTTTTCGCTAACGCTGAGGTCGGTGAGGATCTTTTGGAAGTCACTAAGATGCTCATGTACACTCTATCCCTCGATCATCCGTAGCTAGTAGAGCTGCTTTCATAGGAAGAGCACATTGGTGAGTGACTTCGTTATATACATCTTCTTGAGCTTCAACCATATCGTTGTCGTCAAGCATATGGATCACCATGTCATCCATCAGGTACAAGCGGATTGTACTCACCATCTTCATCTTGAGCTGCTTTCAATTCTGTACCTTTATAGTAGCTGGCATCTTCTCAGATATGAGAGCATTAATCAATCCTTGTTGGATGGCACGTCCTTCATCTTCGTTTGCTATAAGGAGAAATTGCTCTTTCCATCTTCTTCAATTTTTATCATCATTGCTACAATCTGCGCTCAGGTACCACCTAGCTCTGACATCAGTTGTTGGGGATCTCGTATCAGAATATTGCAGCAGAAAGAAAGAAATAAAAATAAGATACAATCAAATACATGGACTAGACAAAAATCTATCTTCACGGGGCATGCAAATGCTTCACCATGAAAAAAAGAAAATTATAAGAAGAGATCATACCCTCGGCCCCGTACATCAATTCCTCTCTCTTAACAAGAACCTGATCGCTGCCCGCTACCTGGCAGTCTGCCTGAAGCCTCCTGCTTTTACTCTCTACTGGCGTCCTTCACGGTCTACTGCTGCTACTCAGCCTCTGCCTGCTGTTGTCTGCCACTCCACAGGACTCTGTTGACCACTGCCACCATGGATACAAGCCATGGTTTGCCCACAGGCCTTTTTAAAGGCATTAGATGGAGTACAATTTGAGTCCAAACAGGTCTCTGTCTCTCGTCTAAAGAATTTTTCCTCTCCGTTGGATCCTATCGCACATCAAGCCCATCAAGCCACTGGCCGTTGGATTGCGCAATGCCTCTGTCACTGCACGGCCTATAGACCGGACATACCTTGCTCTTGGCCAAACCCATGTGCGCCATGCGCACGGGATTTCACTGTTCATGCGGTGAGTTGCGTGAATTGCCTGTATGCCCTTAAGGGTTCACGCGATTCGATGGATTGTGTGGAATGGCCCATGTGGTGGTGTAGACCGCCATACACCGTATGGGCGGTTTGGGCCTCCCGCTTGCATGCAGGCTGTGCGTGCGCTGGGCCGTGAGCTCGCACGCTGGCTTGTGCAGGCCGCGCATGCCTAGGCCACACGCCTGCCGGGCCATGCCCAGCTCACTGGCCCCGCACATGCAGCCCAAGGCCTACTCTGGGCCTTGTGTGTCTTCTTGGGCTTTTTCTCGTTGCGGTCTTTGCTGTGGGCTTCCTGTGGGTCGAATTCGAGACGTTTTTCTTAACATTCCTTTGGTCTCTGTCAATTGTTCCCAATCCCACATTTGATGCTTCTCTTTAATTTGTGCAATCAAGTTGTTAATTTGGTTGACTGAACATGGATCAAAGAAAAACTTAATATAAGTATACTTATCGATAATTGATTACTTTAATGACTTGCTTAATTGAGTTGATATAGACCTAATTGCATTACTTTAGTGATCAACATGCTTAATTTAGTTCAATTGGACTTTTGATTCAGTAAATTTAAGTATCCTAGACTCCTAGTATATATAAACACAGGCATCTCCCTTTGAGACTAAGTCATGGTAAACAACTCTCCCTGAGATTGAGGCAGTGTAGATGGTGGATCATATAGAGTTGCTTCATCAAACATATATAGAGTTGCTTCATCAAATGTGATGTGCGCGGGCGCGCACACACATAATTTACTTAAACTACATTTGTTTCAGAATTTGGTATACTTCATTTATAGTAGAACTCACAAATATATTGTATTTGGCTTTTCTTCTCGTATCTTGAGATCGGATTTCTGTTTGATTAAATGCATGCATTTGAAGAATGTTATACGCATATACATGTAAGTAAATAATTTACTTAAGCTACAATTGTTCAGGATCTCGTTCTACTTCATTTATGGCAGAACTCACAAACAAATTGTTCTGGGGCATTTCTTCTCATATCGTGAGGTTGGATCTCTGATTGATTAACTGCATGCCTTGTAGAATGTTATATTTATTCTACACAAAAATGATATTGCTTTTCATGAAATGTTTTGTTTCTATCTGTTCATGTTAGTCTTTGTAAAGTAATATAATAAGAGTTTCTTAGAGGCCTTGGTTTGTCAAGGGTTAAATTTATTATCTCCTCTTTTAACTCAGAAAAAGAAAGGTATTGAAAATTGATGTCATATAGTTCTGTAATTATGTAAATAAAAAAAAAAGGGACCTGAATATGATTGTAAACACCGATATAAAACCTTAAAAAAATAAATATGGCTAAGTTTCATTAATCTTGGCCAAAACTAGGCAGAACCATTGAAATTGACTGACTGGAAGTTGGGGGTCAGTTTCAATTTGGTCTTGGCATAAACCAATTCATTTTGGTCAAATCTTAAAACCTTGGTTGAAGAGTGGGCTTTTTCCTATTTGATTGCCATGATTTTTTTTATAGCTTCTTTACCCCCTTTCATGAGTTGAGTCCAATTCAGAGATTTTCATCTTGGTTCCCTGTGTAAGGTGATCCATCTTGGCTATGAGATGGATGCCAATTTAAATTGCTGAAAGCTGTCAATTACGACATTGATAGACATTAGTAGCATACCACCATATTATCAATAATCTAATTATCTTGGTTTTTTAGGGGTCACTATAGGTTTCGAAATGACTTTGCAGTATATGAGGATACCTTGAAGAGAAAATTTCCTCAAAATAAACTGTTATTATCATTGAATCTGAGAAATGTTGTGTAAACCTTTTTATCTCAAACTACCTTTTTCCACCCTAGTTTTTTCTAATTATTGTTTGGTGGAAGAATTCTCTAACCAACTTAATGATGATGGTAAATGTGGGTAATGTTATGATTGCTTTGAACTGGAGGAGTAACACCTGACATCTTGAGTACGGGTGCTGGAATGATGATCTGAGCCAACTCTTGCAGTGGGTAGATAGACTCATAATTTAGAGTAGCCATGATAAAGCATCGTTGATTTGTAACCAGCTGCAGGCTGTCTTGGAGTCCAATTTGGTCATGCTCTCTCTCTCATTGAACTCCTGCTCAATTGATATCGGTTCACCTTTGCCCCTAGTATCGAGAATGCCATCTGTCTTGTATCGTGGTTAGTTATGAACATCCTTTTTCGAAAACATGAGCCTTGGTGTATCACATTTATGCCCTAGACCTTCGGTCTTATCAAGCTATGTCTTCAACTAACATGCTGTATCTTTAATTTCTTTCCTTAGAGTAGTAAAGCAATTAGTGCAAGCTGCCCTCTTGACACCCACATGCGCACATGCGTAGAGATGATATTGCAAGCTTTTCTACAACTTATATGAGAATGACAATTTGCAAATTTGAGACCATATTGCCTTTAGCTTAATTGTTAATTAATTCGAGCCCTTGGATTATGGTTTCTTCTTATCCTTTTTTTTTTTTTGACGAACCCACAATTTGTTTATATCAATATTTTTTTTTTGTTTTTATATCAAAGTTAACTAATGATGGTTGTTTAACTAGCCAGGCGACGACAGGTAATAGTTTAGCCTTACAGCCTAGGGTGATCACTATTGTCATTTGTTATGCTTTTATTATTTTCTTATGTATATATTTTTTACTTTTTATATGAATATTTTCTTTCTTTTCCAACCAAAGTTAGGTAATTAGCACTCTCAAGCTGCCCAGGTTACTGTTGGTGATAGTTTAGCTCTATAGCCTATGTGCCCAGCTAGGCAATCACTTAGTATAACATTCAATCCTTCTCTGATCCATGTGCTTCATTTATGTCATTATATTTTTTTATTTCGAACTATATTTGACAAAATAGCATTTTTTTGCACATTCAGTAGCACATAAAACTATTTTGTATAACCATTCTTCAGTAGTAAAAAGCATTTTCAAGATGTTCTGATATGTAATGCTACTCGACACGAAAGACAAAAGACAGCACTATATATTGGTATCTTTTTAGCTTGACCATAGAGATTGCTTGGCTGTCCATCGTGTGAAAGGTAGAGCCTGGGTTTTTGATTTTTAATGAAAGAATTTTGTGGGATGCTCATGTGCAGTTAGATATCTGTATGTTTACATGGTGTCATATTCACTGACATATGTGCAGGCCTAGATAAACGTGTCTGCATGTATGTACAGGGACACATGTACACATATGCATGTACCTAGAGAGAGAATTCTGCATGGCTATAAGGGTTCCCTAGTGCATTAGGCTCCTGCCAATGTACGCAGCCTTATCTTTGTGTGCAGAGATGTTGTTTCCATGTGTTGAACCTGTGACACCTAGGTTAGAATAGAACAATCTTACCATTGCACCAAGGCCTGCAGACAATTATGCATGGCTGCTAAAAATTGCTGCCTGGGCGGGCAGCCAAAAATTGGAGTAACTCCAACATCATGATGGTCAGGGTTAGGGTGCCCTAGGCATTCTAAGTTCCATATGTCACCTAGGCACATGACTGCCCATAACAAGCATACAAGTGATGATGAAGTTGGGTCTAACTGACAGTCATCTACCTCTCAATTCTAGAAGGCTGAGAAATAAATTGGCCATGGTTTAGCATTTTCCACCAATCAATATAATCTATATATTAACTTTTTCACTAAAACCAATGTGTATGACACTTCTTTAAATCAAATAAAAGCTCATGTCTATATTATCTGTTTTTATGATATTGCTGCTGCAGAATGTAAACTACAACCACCAGCTTGATGACAACAATGTTTGCAAGTGTCAGGAACAAATTAACAATATGACGGTATGGATGGAGTACTTAGTATAATTAACAGAGCACAGTAACCGATAAACATGCATAGTTTGCACTCATGTTGTCGTGGAGCACATGATAACTTTTGCATGCAACTGACAATTTTAATCACAAACCATGGTAGTTCTTGATGTAAGCTTTTAATGTGGCAAAAATAATACTATGAAATTTTACTGAATTAGCTGAGAGGGATTGGTTGGAAAATCAGTACATTTTTCATCTTGTTTACGGTGAAATGCCTATTGATGTAGAAAACTGCATGAATGATTGCACTGTTTCATCATGTCCTAAAGAGATATATTCCCTCTGTAACATTGGGAAAATGAATTTTACGTTTTGGGGAGAGGCTTTGTTTTATTATTCACGAGATCTTGTTTCATCTATATTGAGTTTTGATATTATTGTCTGAGTATGGGATGATTAGGTGCTCTTTTTAGTCGAAGGATGATAAACGCAATAACTTGGGACTAAGTTAATGCTGTCTCTGAATTCAAAACTTATAACAAGTAGAAACCATAAGCCTGCTTTCTGGTTCCTTTTTTTGTGTTGGAGGCCTGTACTTAGTTTGCATGACTCTTTGAGTTTCTGGTTGGACTGTCAGGCTGACATAGCTTATTTTCTGTGACAAGCAGATTTCACCTCGTCAAGGTCTTTTAAGAGTTCGTGAGTTCATGCTAGCTGAGATTGAGCACTTTGTAGATCCTGAGGACAAATCCCACCCAAAATTTGTTGATGTTGCCAACCTGGAGTTTTTGATGTTCCCTAGGGAGGATCAACCATCAGGGCAACCGGCCAGGGCAATGATCCTTGGGGAAGCAGTTTCAAAGGTTGGTTTATCACCTGTGTACTGATTCTGTCTTCCATTATCCTTAATTAATTTTTTTGATATACCTATTCTTCTTTTGGTGTATTTTCTTTTAAATCTTATTTCAATTTGTTTTTATAGGGAACAATCAACAATGAGACACTTGGTTACTTCATAGGGCGGGTGTACCTTTTCTTGACCCATCTAGGAATTGACAAAGATAGATTGCGCTTCAGGCAGCATCTGCCAAATGAGATGGCTCACTATGCTGCAGATTGTTGGGATGCAGAGATAGAATGCTCTTATGGGTGGATTGAATGTGTTGGGATTGCTGATAGATCTGCTTATGATTTACGTGCTCATTCGGTATGTTGCCAAGACCTATTGCACTAGAGAATAGTGCAATCACTTCTGATTATGACAAATTATAATCTCATGCAACTTTTACAAATTATAATCTTGCATAACTTTTACAAAATTATTATTCTTTTAAACAACTAAAGGACTAGTTACCAATTCATTAGATTATGTTGAATTGGGATTGCATTGAATTTGAATCATCATTGAAACTTTCAGCCATACATCCTGCTTGGTTTGAAACAAGTAAATACAATAACGACTCTTTTTATGGTCCTGTGAGGGACCTGCTTATACAATTAGGTTTCATTTGTTGTATACCTTGAAACAAGATGGGTAAAGAAGAGGTATCTAGGATTTGGCATTGAGAATGAGGTGAGGAAATTAAACTGTTGAACAAAATGTGTTTAATATTGTGTTTCCCTATTTTCATGGCTGAAGTCTAGGAAAAATCAATAAATTGGCAAAGCGAAGAGAAAATGTGCAGCGTGCCATTGGTGCAGAGCCAGAGACTCGAAGAGCACGATTGGATTTGGAATTGCCTTGAAGCTTCTAGGACTTTTGGATTAGAGAACTACTTTCTACTTTTAAGGAAAATGCTATAAAAATATGATTCAAAATTTTACAATACAGCTACACCCCCACTCATCCACTTCTTTGTAATTGCTTCCTTTTTAAACGGTTCCGTATTATTTAAATCCATTGCTTCTATGCCCTTCACGTGTTAGCCTTTTTACCGGGCCCTCATCACCTGGTTTGCTAAGCCCAAATAATTTGTGGATGTAAATTTATGATGCAAACATGTTGAAACTGCTCTCTCCACTCCTCTTTCTCTTTAGTATTTTTTTTCCTCTCATAACCATGAACACCATGGCCTCCCCACTCATTTGAACCAAGCCTCTTTTAGCCTATGACCTGCTGCACCGTTTCCATCTAGGGGCCTGCAGCTGGGCTTTAAGGACTTGGTCAACTCATGATAACCTTTTGGATTTGGGGCTGAAGCCCAAAATTGTTTATTTAAGGTGTAGGAGTTGGTGTGGTGCTCCCAAGCCTTGGGAGATCATGAGAGGAGTCAGGGTATTGGCTTCGGGAGACTAGGACAAGCGTGGTCCTAGGATAGAGGCGGCATGTAGCTCTCCATAGGCTTGAGGTCCAGGTATTGAGGACTTTGAGTGGCTTGGTTGGTGCTATGGAGACTTGGGGACACAAGATGGAGTAAGGAACCAGCCAAGGATGACTGTAGGAAAGAAGTAGCTTTAGGATCTTAGTTGACTCAGATTGAGATTGGGTCGACTAAGTTGAAGGTGAGGCAACCCAGTCTCAAAAGTGGGTCGATTGTCTCAGAAAAGGAGCCAAATAGATTGCAGTGTTTTGGGACCTTTGGCATGGTGCACAGGTGAGTCGACTCAGTGCTTCTATGAGTTGGTCTCAGATGAGTCCACTCAGTCTAAGACTGGGTCGGCTCAGTGTCATGGGCAGAGCTGCATGGGATTACTATTTGGGTTTAGGATCAGATTTAATTCTAGGTGTCTTAAGACTTGGTTTGAGAGGTCTTAAGATGGCTAACTTAGGGTTTGGACTGGATTAAATCCATGGGATGAGAGCATGCAAGACTTGGGCTTGTGTATGGGTTAGTCAAGGGAGTTTTTGAGGTGGGGTTTATTAGGGTTCATGTGGAAATCCTAGAATATATAAACGCATTATATTGTAACAATTTTCTTAAAAAAATGTGGAATCAATACAGAGCTTTTCTTTTTAACTCTCTTTCTTTGGTTCCAACGCCAAACCTTAGCTTGCTACCCCTTCATTTGTTCTTTGATTTTTTGGATTAACACCTAGGTTCCATGCAAGACATCGGTTCACGGCTGGTATCGGAGCGGTACTAGATTCAAATAATTGGTATCAGAGTCCGATTGAGCACGGAGGAAGAAAAAGATCAGTTCTTCAGTAAAGGATCAGCACTGGATAAGATCTAAAGGTTTCTCGAGAATTTGTGAGAAAGAAAGAGATTTAGAGGCTGCTGTCCACTCTCCCTGATCAGGTATTTTTAAGATTTACATCTTGTGCTGTTTTTGATTTGGTTTGATCATGGATAGCAGTGGGGTTAAGGTTGGATTTGAGAAATTTGATGAAAAATGGAGTTTCACTATGTGGAAGGTTAGGATAGAGGATCTGTTGGTTCAGATGGGGTTGGATTTAGCCTTAGAGGATAGGTTAGAGGAGATGACTGACAAGTAGTGGATGTTTTTGGAGAAAAGGGTATGTGCCATGATTAGAACTTGTCTGGCGGATGAGATGTTGTTGAATGGCATGTTGGAGGAGAGATCACCCAAGGGTTTGTGGTCGAGGTTGCATATGTTGTATATGGGGAAGAACATGTGTAACAAGTTGATACTGAACAAGCAACTATACAGTCTTCGGATGTAGGAGGATGAGGATGTTGTGGGGCATATTTAGCGGTTTGATCGGATAAGCATGGATTTGCTCAACATTGGGGTGGAGCTTGAAGAGGAGGATAAGAGTCTATTGCTGCTACGTTCGCTATCCGGAGCTTCGATCCGTTATTGATGATACTACTGTATAATAAGGAGACACTGGTGTACGAGGAAATCATGCCAGTGCTCAGGTTCAACAAGGGGTGGTTCTTTAGGAGGGTCTTGCGGTTTCAGAGAGGCCTAGGAAAGAAAAGAAAAAGAGCGAGCAAGAGGGGTGGAGACAGTCTTAGAAAGGCAGCAAGGAGGCTAAGAAGTGCTTTAAGTATGGTGAAGCAGGGCACTTTATGCGCGAGTGTCCGTTTTAGAAGTGCAAGGGAGGAGAAAGGAAGGACATGGATTCCATAGGTTCAATCGCTGAAGGTGAAGATTCAGATGAGATCATGGTAATTTCGGAGGAGCTTGCGGAATGTAGAGGGTTGGAAATGACTTTGAAGGGTCCGCGGAGTGCAGAGGGGTCAAAGAGGTAGCGACGGTGATCGAGGTGCAGTGGCAGGCCCAAGGGCAGCATTTGGTGACTGACCTCGTGTACAGGATTGACTTCTACAGCATCATCAGGTGGACTTTAGTTTCAGGCAAAGCACTGGGCAGAGGTGGCTTCATAGGTGGAGAGAGATTTGGCACGAGTTCTGAGTGAAGGGGTGCAAGGAAAAGACCGATATCCCAGCACCAGCGCTAGTGTTGCACAAATCCAAGTGGAGTGGAGTGTGCAGGTGGAGAGGCATGGCTCTGAGGAGATTGTGTCAGATGGAGCGTCAGGTGCAGCGACTGCCGGTATAGAAATGCTGCGGTTTCTTCAGGAAAGTCTAGGGCAAGTGGTGCAGCTGCCGAGCAGAAGAGAGCCTACAACAAAGTCCAAGGTGGTGCCAAACAAGCAAGGGTCTTCAGCTTGGAGGTGGTCATTTCAAAGGTCTCTAAGGGAGCTTAGAAGCTGAAGAAGGTTGGTGGTGGCAAGGATGTTCGCACAAGGGGTTGTCAGGGTATGTAGCGACAGCGGCATCATGTAGGAGGACATTGCCAGGTGTGCCAAGGATTAGGGGCACCAAGGTGGAGATTGTATGAGTTGGTGTGGTGCTCCCAAGCTTTGAAAGGCCACGAGAGAAGTTAGGGTATTGACTCCGGGAGATGAGGACAAGTGTGATCCTAGGGCTAGGAAAGGAGTGGTCTTAGGGTGGAGCGGCATGTAGCTCTCCACAGACTTGAGGTCTAGATATTGAGGACTTTGAGGGATTTAGTTGGTGCTTCATAGACTTGGGGACACAAGGTAGTGTAAGGAACTAGCCAAGGATGAAGATTGCAGGAAAAAAGCAGCTTTAGGGTCTTAGTTGACTCAGATTGAGATTGGGTCGATGAAGTTGAAGATAAGTCAACTTAGTCTCAGAAGTGGATCGACTGTCTTAGAGAAGAAGTCAAATAGAAAGCAGTGTTTCAGGATCTCTGGCACAGTACACAGGTGAGTCGACTCAGTGCTTCTGTGAGTCACTCAGTTCTAGGTGAGTTGACTCAGTTTGAGATTGGGTCGACTCAGTGGCATGAGTAGAGCTGCACGAGATTATTGTTTGGGTCTAGGGTCGGGTTTGATCCTAGATGTCTTATGGCTTGGTTTGAGAGGTCTTAAGGTAGCTAACTTAGAGGTTGGACTGGGATTAAGTCCGTGGGATGAGAGCATGCAAGACTTGGCCTTGGATGAGTGCTTTCATATATGAGTTAGGAAAGTTTTTGAGCTAGGGTTTATTAGGGTTCATGTAAAAACCTTAGAATATATAAACCCATTATATTATAACAGTTTTAAGTGTAGAATCAATACAAAGCTTTTCTTTCTCTCTCTCTGGTTCCAACACCAAACCCTAGCTTGCCGCTCCTTCATTTGTTCTTCTTTGATTTTCTGAATTAACACCTAGATTCCACACAAGACATTGGTCCACAGCTGGTACCGCTCCGGTACCAGGTTCTAACATCAAGCAGGTCTGGCTGGGTGTTGGTTGGTCTAGATCATAACTTGCCACACTTATGAAGGGCAAATGGAAAAGAATGGTGAATAAGAAACCAAACCTTGTCTTCTAATTTGCAATTTGTCTACTAGTTTGCTTCATATGCAAATGGTCTTCAGAATTCCTCTTTAGAACATTAGAATCTCGTGTCGTCTTGTTCAAAAGTAGATCATCGTTTACCGTGTCTTGGCCAGCCCTGTCTTAGACACCATCTTAGCTATTATTTACTGTTAGTTGCATAGATGCACAGTTTTCTTATGTTTATGCTTGCCATTCTTTTATCAGAATTTCTCCAAAAGGCTTATTTTCAATTGCTTTTTCCTTTTTTGTATCAGCTGACTCAAGCTTTGTAGACTGATGCTGAAGTATGATAATTTTATTATGTTATTCAACAGGAGAAAAGTGGTGTTCCTCTGGTCGCTCATGAGAAGTTCTCAGAACCTAGAGAGGTGGAGGTAGGATTTTCTTTCCCTCTTTTCTTTATGTATCTTTTTTCCATGAAGTGTATGTCTCTGTGTGTGTGTGTTTCTTTCTTTTTTTCTTTCCAAGAATAAGAAACACCATATAAATCTGCTGCGACCAGGATAGAGAGATCTGAAGGGATAGTCAAGTGCTAAGCGTAGTTGTCACCCATTCCCCTAATGGCAAGCCAGTCTGCTCGCTGGTTGTCTTCGTGAAAGACATGAATGGCCAGGAAGAATGAAGATGAAGGCCTGATACACTGATATTCTTGAGCAGAGGATGCATTTATACATAAGCAGTTGAGTAGGGGGCAAGTTAATCCAGTGAATCACGGTTGAATTCCCTTCCAACCAAATTCTTTTGCTGTTCAGAACATAGCTGCTGCGCTCACACCCTCCCAGGCTGCACAGAGCTCTGCCTTAGTAGTTTTGTTGAATTCAATGCAAAATCTATGAACAAAGTTGTAAACCATTTTGGGTCAGAATATATGTTCCTAAACAGTCTTTGATTCCTTCTGTTCCATAGCAGTCAACCAAATGTAGAAAATCAATGATTAATCCACATCAGGGGTTGTAGGATTTGATAGATGGGTGGTTAGAGAGTGGAGAGAGTTGAAGACAACGTTACTCACACTCATTAAATTCCAAGTAGCATTAGCAACATTTCACTCTAACAAGATTTGCGTTTAATCTTCTCCAATACCAGGGCATGAATTAGATGGAACCTTTGAGCCAATAATTTGTTTATAGGGCAGCCTATGCCAAACCAATTTCCACCCGAATAAATTTGCTCTTGATATAACGGGGATTTTTCATACCTAATTGAAGCTCTGAGTAGGTTGTTGATTGATATGATCGCCATCAATTTATACATATCCTTGGCACAATTTTTTTTTTTTTTTTTGGATCCTGTTATGCACCAGACTAACCTTTCACTAGAACCATGCTTAGGAGTGGCTATGGGTGAGATCCTTTGCACCATTTCTTTGGAAGCATCTCAGTAAGTAACCGTGTTCCGTTCAACCTCACTGGTTTTTAGTTCAGAGACTAAGATTCTGTTGGCGCATATTATTGTTGATGAAGATTGGCATTCTGTTGAGGGATAAATTGAACAGCCATGGGTCTTCAAACAATGTTATAGTTTGACCATATCCTTCCTGTCACTAAAAGGTATTCATAATACATATTATAAGTCTGCTAACCGTTGAAGTAGTATTTTGCTGCCACAACCTCACTCCAAACAGATTCCTTATGTAACACTAATTGGGCTGCTGCTTTAGCCATGAAAGCGTCCTTTCTTAATCTGATATTCTGAATGCCTAAACCACATTAACAATTTGGGTTGCATCCAGCCTCCCTAGAAACCAAATATAATTTCCTTTGGCCAATCTCATGACCCCACACAAATGATTTAAAAATTTTCTCCAGTCTATTCCAAGCTTCTATATGTACTCTGCTGTTAGCCATAAGATAAACGGGAGTAGATGCAAGTACTGATTGCAACAGAGTAAGCCTTCCGACTTGATATACATGTTTCCATTTCTGACTTGATATTTTCAATGACTCTCTGCTGCCTGACAAAGGAATTCCAAGGTATGTCCACATTCCATTTTTGATATTAGTGCTCATCATAGATGAAATATGATTCTTCACATCAGATCCCAACTTTGGACTAAATTGAATATATGATTTCTCCAGGTTGACTGATTGGTCATAGTAAGCACAATTTTCTTGAGTTCAGAAGCATTCCTTGTGATCTTTAGCAACTAGAAGAAGGTCGTTAGCTAACAGTAGAAGTGATATTCGTGGACCATACAGGCTGGGTTGGTAAACCTTCGTTGTTTCCCCCATTCACAGAATTATGTAATAATCTTGAAAGCATGCAATAACATAATATGAATGAAAAGTGTGGCAATGCATACCCTTGACACACCCTTTTGAATAATGATAGAAAAACTAGGTAATAGACATAGCCTTGCACCCATTTGATGAATTTATTATGGAAGCTGAAATGATGTAAAACTGCAAATAGATATCTCCAACGGACCCTATCACAAGCCCTCTCCATATTGGCCTTGATCACCATGTGTGAGTTCTTTTTTGAAGCTTTCTCCACAGAATGTACAAGCTCTTGAACTACGATAACATTGTCAGTGATGCTGCAATTTTTTGTCAGTGGTACTGCAAGTTTGAACAAAAGCTTCCTGTTCAGGGGACAATGAAGTAGGCATTAAACCCTTCATTCGATTCACCAAAATTTTCGTCACTATCTTGTGTATAGTGTTGCATAAACTTATTGGCCTGAAATCCTTGATCCCTGAAGGGTGAAGGGCAAGACATTTTTGGAATTAGAGTGATATAAGTTGCTTTCCATACCCTAGGCTTATGATCTGTTAAGGAAAAAAAATCCTTAGCATCTGCCACTTATCATTTTTAATTATGGGCCAGAATGCTCTATAGAGCATAGGTTAGAAACTGTCAGGTCCAGGACCTTATCTGGGTCAACAGGAGCTCCTCCTCTTTGACCTCCTGAGCAAGTCTTAAATTCTGTTGAGCGGTGACCACTTTGTCAATTGAAGGGAGCTCTACTGGGGTATTGGGCCAGGACAAATTCCATTTCTCATAAAAGCGTTGCATAAAGATAGATCTGATTTCAGCTTCCTTGTCAACTGCTGTGCCATCTGATCGATTTATCCTTAAAATTCTGTTCCTCTTTCTCCTGAGAATGGTAGATTTGTGAAAAAAAAAGGTGTTTTGCAATACCTTTCTTTCAGCCATTTGATCTGGAAACTCTAATGCCATATTTCTTATTGGCGTAAAGCTTGATCATATTCTGTGACTTTTCTCAGCAATGTAGGACGAGCATCAGGTTGCAAACCTCCATTAGTCATATCTTCTTGTGGTGCTTTAATTTGAGGTTCCAACCTCTCAATTTTTTGGAGGTTCCCAACTACAATATTATTCCATCTTAGTAGCCCCTGCTTGGTGTTCTTGAGCAACTTCACCACTTCAACGCCAGGAGGGAAGTTCCTATCACAATGCCAAGCCTGTCTAACTACTACTCTGCTACCATCACATGACAACCCAAGTCTTTCAAAATGAAAAAGGAGATGGCCTTCTAGGAAGCTGAGAGGCTGCTTTAACCAGTATCGGATAATGATATGAACTAATTCTTGGCAGATGGACCACAGCAGTTTCAGAAAAAAGATGGATCCAATGCTGTGTCCAACCTTTCCCACATTCTGACCTGGTCTAATCAATTGTTATTCCAAGTATAAGGACTGCTAGGAAATCCCAAATCTATCATACCATTTCTTCTGATGAATTCTTTAGACTCATGGATACCTCTATCCTCGAATTCTGTGTCCCTGCTTTTTCCAGCACTAACTGTCACCACATTAATCTCCCACATAAGGCTCGCAGGCAAGTAGACCTACCATCAGTGAGCATATCCGGTACCATCCATTGTTGCCTACCATAAGTGCTTGCATAATAACACCTAGAATCTGAGCCTCGTTGGGAGTCCGGCAAGGATAAAATACTGAATACAGCTTGTCATTGACACTGAAGAAATCAAGTTGCTGCAAGGCCGTATTTTAGATCAGCATGAGTCCTCCAGGAAGTCATGCTGGAATTGCATAAAAATTCCAGAGACTCCAAGCATTCCCAATTGCTCATTGAACCATTGTCAGGCGAGTTTATGCATCTATTTCCATATGTGGAATTGCAAATTGTGACCTGCATACTTTGCTACAGGAGAAATTGTGTTGCATTTTTCTATATATGATCCAGATAGACACTGTCATTCTGTTTTCAGATTGAACATGTCTGATCGCACCCCCCCCCCCAAAAAAAAAAAAAATTTCAGAAACTGGTTATAACTCCATCAAAGAAAGAACTTGGTCTTACGTTCAAGGGTAGCCAAAAGATGGTGGTTGAAGCATTGGAGGTAACCTTTGCACATATTCCATGTCGCTAATTACTTAACCTTTTCATTTATAGCTGCTGACCAGCTCTTTGGATAGGCCATGAGTGAAAAAGAAGCATCGGAAGTGAAAAAGGCTTTGGAAGATAAAGGGAAGGTGGAGTTCCAAGTCTGTACACTTGGAAAATCAATAGTCATAAAGAAAAACATGGTATCTATCAGTATGGAAAAAAAGAAGGAACATCATAGGGTTTTTACTCCTTCGGTCATCGAGCCATCTTTTGGTATTGGGCGAATCATCTACTGTCTTTTTTGAGCATTCTTTCTACACAAGACCAAGCAAATCAGAGGAAGAACAGCTAAATGTGTTCCGCTTCCCTCCTCTTGTGGCTCCTATTAAGTGCACTGTTTTCCCATTGATCAAGACTCAGCAGTTTGATGAAGCGGCCAAGCTCATAGCAAAATCGCTAACGGCAGCTGGAATCTCGCATATTATAGATATTACAGGTATGTTTGTAAAATATCAGCATCTGATAATAACAGAACTCCAGTATTAATCAGAATCATGCGCTTGGTGGGTAAATCAAAACCTCTTCTCATGGCTTCAAGGACAGGTTTTTTGCCAACAATCAACCATACTGTTAGAGGTTCTCAAATGTTTTATCATCTATATATGATTATCAACCAGAACTTGATTATTAGCTTGACAGTTCAGTAGATGATTGCATGACTGCTGATTTAGCATACTGGATAATTGTTGTGATCGTGGTGATGCAATGAAATATGCAGATCTACTTAACTAGGACATTATACCACACAGTAGTTTTATAAGTACTTGTTAGTGGATTAATGATTCATATAAGCGAGCATCAGACTAAGCTGCATATAATTACCATTTTGCTGGGTTTTTGTGCAGGTACGTCGATAGGGAAACGTTATGCAAGGACAGATGAGATTGGTGTCCCTTTTGCCATAACTGTTGATTCCACTACTAGCGTGACGATACGTGAGAGGGACAGCAAGGAGCAGATCCGTGTGAGCATTGATGAGGTGGCTTCAGTTGTGAAAGAAGTCACAGATGGACAAAGCACATGGGCTGACGTGCTGTGGAGATACCCAACCCTCGCTGCTCCACATGCTGACGAGTGAAGAGGCTGGTTGAATGAATATAGTGATGGGTGAGCAATCCCATCTTGCTGAATTTTCAAATTAATGGAACTTATCATGCTATTAGTGTCAAGTTAACCAGGAAAAAGAGGATTTATCTTGCTTGGTTGATTATTTATGTTCTGTAATGGTGGGGACAGCTTGATTTGATAAATTGATCGGTATATAGTGTGTATGATAAAATGTGTACCTTTAAGATAAAATTTTTTGATCTTTAAATGTAATCATGTGCTTCGAAATAATTGTTTCTGGTGATAATGATTCAACATGTATGTGTTTTAAACAAAGGTTGAAGGAAATTCCAAAGATAAAAACCTGTGATGTATGGATGGTTTAAAACGACATTTTGGTTATTTGAGTTTTTAACTTTGCTCCTGAACATTAACTCATGACTTGGGCCATATAAGAGAAACAATAAATGCTGTTGAATATCCCTTTTTTTTTTGTGGGTAAAAGAGAAAAAACTTTATTACAGAAGCTAGTAGTAAGGATGTACAAGGCACGGTCCAAATTTCATATTGATAACCGGACTACAAAAGGACATATATAATTTTGAGATGACTTCATGGTAGTTAGCCAAAATATATATCCAAGGAATAGTAATCTGTGCAGAAAACGGACATGTGTGGTAGAAAGCTTTTGAATATCCCTCACCTGGTGGCTGTGAGCAACCCTGCCCTATATTGGAGAATTATGTACGTGGGTTCATAATAGTGATCAACGGCTTCGTCTCAAATAATTCGCAAACAGGTTAGGAGAAAAAGGCAGACTTGAGAAACCGGGAACCTGGATTAAACTTGTCTAGGATTAGGAAGACTTGAGAAACCAGGAACCAGGATTAAAACTTGTCTAGGATTAGGATTAGAGGGATGCTAACAGAAATCTTTTCCTATTTGATACAAGGTTACTTTTCAGTATTGTTGGAATGAGTTGATCAAAGGTATGATCGAAGGTGAAATTTCGCCATTGATGTACCAGGGCATTGATTTCTACCTAGATTTTGATGATATCCTACCATAACAAAAGGCGTGCAAAACAAATGAATGAATTAAGTTGGAGTAACGTCCGGCGAAGTCTTTTTGAATAATTCTTTGTACACCACGTTACCGTCCCATCTAGTTGGGTCACATAATTATTTTTTTTCAATGCAGATTTAATGCATATAGTTTTATTTTTTTTATTTAAAACTTTGAATGATAAATATATATATATATATATTTTAAAAATTATAATAGTTTATGACCATATTATGATATTCTATGGTCAAATCATGATTTCGAATGTCATAAAAAAAAAGTAAAATATTTTTATCATTTAAAAATTTTATAAATTTTTAATGATGAAAATATTTTTTTTATTTTATAATTTTTGAAATAAAAATTATGATAGGATGTCATAATTTTATCATGATGTCATAATATGGCCATAGGATATAATAATTTTTTTTTAAAAAAAATATTTTCATCATTTGAAATTTCAAACGAAAAAGTGGAATCCTAAGCATTAAATACATGTTGAAAAGTAGCGGGTATGTGGCCTAATTAGGTGAGGTGGTGTATTTTTTTGACACCGAGTGTGGTATACAAAAAATATCTTATGACTTTTTTCTTTAAAATCACCTGTGGTATTTGCTGATCCAAATGGGATCCAAGTTGATCTTATATCATTGGTGATCTTCATTTTGGGGTGGTCTAATTCTAATGATTTAAGATCGATATTTATGAGTAACATATTTGATATTCTATGAGAATCTAAGATCATTGAGCAAATAATACCAAACTACCTCAAATATATTTTATAAAATATATTTATTAATAAAATAAATATATTATAATAAATTAGTAATATACTTGTTAATATTTTAGTTACTAATAAATTTATAAAGAACATATTAAATAATCCTAAAAATTGTTAATCCTGTAAAGTATAAATCCTATGAAAGTACATTATTTGCTATTATAAAATTAATACTTTATTATATTATTTTTTAATACAAATATTTACTTTGATCAGGAAAATAAGGTAATTATAAGCAATATATTAATTGAATAAATAATAAAAATATGATGTACAATAATATAATTCTGTTATAATTGATTAATAATGTTGGTGCTGAATCTGGTCGATGCCGGAACTGGCTGAAGCTGGAGAAGTTGAGGTCGCCATCGGGACCTGCAAAAGAAGTCCAAATCGGAGAAGGGGTGGCTCTGGCAGGACTTTTCGATGGTCAAGTTAGCTTTTCCGACCAACAGAAATGGAATGCTCAGCAGAAAAGGTAGCAGAGTTTTGAGAAGGAGAATTAGAGCCTGGAGAAAACCTATCTGGAGGATCCTTTCTATAGATGGAGCCTGTAACAAATTGATAGCGACAGCCATAATTATCTGGTAGTGGGCCGCTCGGGGCCACTTAGGATTTGTTACGGAGGGTAGTGTCTGTTGTCGTGACGTGCCAGTTCATTGGGATTTAATAGTTGAAGTTTGGAGGAGTAGACGTCAGTTGGTGATGAACTTTAAGTTATATCAATTCCAAAGGAGTTCGAACTTCTTCAGGAATGTCTGTGTGTAAGTGGGTTCATGCTGTGCAGATTGCTGGATCCGCACAGGCGTGGAGGCCCTCCCAGGCGACTGCATGGAGTTCAATCGGAAGGGGTTCGGAAGTCCACTGAAGAAATCTTGAAGGAAGTCCGCCAGAGGGACCCAAAAGGAGGTCTGTTGGAAGGATCTACATGTAGACCTGCTAGAGGAGAAATCTGAAGGAGAATTCGTTTGATGGAGAAATTTGGCTAAAGAAGAAGTCTGAAAGGAGTTCGGCTGATATAGAAGTCCGGAAGAAGTTCGATCGATAGAGAAGTCCAGAAGGAGGAATCCGTGATTGAATCTCTTTCGCGACTACAAATTATATTTGGTTGTGCACCAGACCGAACTTCGGTGGGAGCGAGGTTTACCCCCAACAATAGTCTTTCTACTCCCGAGTTCGAAATTTGGAGGAAGGGAGTAAAAAGGTGACTGCCGAAGTTCTTTCCTGAGTTCCCATGCTTGTTAGGATGAGACATTTTGGGCATTGAAGCTTTTTAAATTTGAAATAAGTTTGAGAAGACGGCCCTTCGTATCTCTCGCCGAAACTCTATCCTAGGTACGACACCATAAGAACTCCATCTGTTGCCACTCCTCTATCATGATGAGTGGGACATGCAGCGCATGCCGATCGGCCGAAGTCGATCCGCAATCATAACTGCTTTGGATTGCCTCTGACTATTTAAGGCCTTCTCCTCTCATCCGAAAGTCATTCTTGCTCGAGTCTTCTTCTTCCTTCGGTCTTCGCTCCTCCATCTAAGGGTCTTAGCTTCCTTCCTCATCTTCTTGGACTTTGAACGCCCTTTTGACTGGTTCTCGTCACACCCACCATCTTTTCGTCCTCCTCAAACAGCCTAGGTCAGTTTTCCAACCCTTCTCTTTGGGCATTCATACTTTTTAGCTTTTTGCTCCTCCGATTTCTGTGGCAATACTTGTCCTATATTTTTTCTTGATTTTCGGGGGTTTTCTTGGGATTTTATTTTGATCTAAATGTCTTCTGAAATCTTTCACTCCCTTAATTCTTGGAGCTCGCCTAGACCGATCTTCCTAGACCCTGCACCTCTGATCAAGATTGAACCTAAGCACATGTCTCACTCGCCCTTTGTTCCAGACACCATCCCATCTGTTCTTACCCCGGATGATCTTTCTCTGATTCGGATTCAATATGGAATTCTCTCGGAATACGATCTCGAGCGTCCTAGTTCAGACGACTGAGCAAGTTCTTCGGTCGGCCAATTTTGCTTATATTTGGAAGATTTGCGCGCCGAACTTCTACTTCCATTCCCCCCTTCATGGTTGCTTTTTTTCGCTTTGTGAACATCTCCCTTGCTTCCATAGCACTGAATTCCTTTAGGTTCGCGATAGGATTTCTTTCCCTTTGTCGTCTAGCCGAGGTCCATCCGACCATCTCACTTTTTAGAAACTTCTACACCTTCAAACGTCATCCTTCTATGAAGGACTGGTGGTACTTTTTTTCTTAGTTCGGCAAGAAGGGGTTACTAAAAGGTGCCCCTTCTTTCATTCATAACTAGAAGGAAAAGTACTTTTTCGTACGCTGTCTGACCTTGCAATTAGATCTTCCTCCTTGGGGTCACATTATGGAGTCGGTCTGCCGAGCTCCTAGCTTAGATGGAGCCGACCTTAATTTCTCTAATAAACTTAAAGCATATCGAGCTCCTCTTCTTTCCAATCTTCTGAAAGAACAGACCTTGTTTAACCGGGGTTTAAGTCCCCTTATTTCCATCGGTACACCTTTTGCTTTTTGAATTCACACAGTTTCGCATATGTATATTGCCACTGATCGCAATTCTTTTTCTATTGTAGAAATGGATACTAAAGCTGCTAAAATGCTTACCAAGGGGCTTTATATCTAGAAGAGGAAAGGAAAACCACTAGGCGGTAGCTTGAAGAGGAAGAAGGTCGGCACTTCCAACTCCATGGTCCCTACTGCCATTGCTGCTGCTTTCGAGATCGGTGCTAGCATCGAAGTTACCGTAACTATCGAGGTCAGCACCGTTGGCATGGGCTTCTTGTCTCTTATGCCCTCGAGTCCTTCCAGCGGGGATCAAACTCTAGAGCTTCCTGTTGAGGAAGAGATGGGGGAAGATAAAAAAAAAGAAGAAAGCTATCACCAAGACGCCTCGCAAGGCTCACCTTAGTGAGCCAGATGACGACAGCGACGAACGAGGGGAAGATCCTTTCGACAACCCAAAGATCGTCCGAGATTTAACTGACAAGTTTGCAATGTCGGAGGTGGTGGATCACATGGCTGACCTTGATCCGCGGCAGCTCATTTGGAGTTCTCTTGAAATCATCCTCAAGGTGATTGCTCCATTGCTCGACTCTTTCTCCTCTCTTCTGCTTTTCTCTATTTTTTTTTTAACACCAATCATTTGTTGCAGTCGAATCACTAGATGCTCGCCTACATCAAGAGGGCGCATTGTTAGGAGGCGGAAGCATAGAAGGTCTAGGAGGATCTTCGAGCCGAGACCAGTCGTCTTCATGAAAAGTTCACCGAGGTTAAGCGCCTTGTGGAGGAGAAGGCAGCGAAAATCGGGAGTCTCCAGGGCGCACTTCGGAAAGAGGAGTTCATCTCGGTTGGACTCAAGACCGCACTGGCCCTGAAGGAGGAGAGGAAGAAGGAAGCCGAGAATAAGATCACCGAACTGAAGGTTTGAATGGCGAAGTCGATCTCAAAGGCGATGACCCGGACCGTAGAAGAGTTCAAGGTCTTCTTTGAAATGAGAAACTTGAACGTCGAATTCTGTTAGCAGACGTTCATCAAGGATTTTGAGCTCTGCAAAGATAGGATGGCTCGGAGGTTCCTCGAGCTCGACCTCAGCTTTCTAGAGGAGGATGATGTAGAAGTGGGATCGTCCGATGTCGCAGTCGATCCCTCCTCCGTCGAGCTTGCTTCTGGTCCATCTGAACCTACCACGGAGGCCCCTGAGCTAGTTTGGAAACTCGAGGCAGTCGGGAGTGCTTCGGCTCCATCTTTCGTCGCTCCGTCCGAGGTTGAAATCCTCGAGTAGTTGTACATTTTTTTTCTTTTTTTTTTGCTTTGTACTCAAATTTTTTGATTAAATGAAAGTGAATTTCTTTTTGTCTATACCTTTGAGCATTTTTCATATCTCGAATGTAGTCTTCCATCAATGCTGATTTACTGCCTCAGGGGGTTCCCCTGAAACTTTTAATAAAAAATCTGAGGAAGGAAGTCCATCATTTGAAGAGGAGGTTGAAGAAGATGGAGGATGATCTTCAAGCCTCGTGGAAGAATGCTTCGGAGGTGACCAAAGAGGTCACTCGCCTCTGAAATTTACACATGGACTCCATGAGTTTTGGCATTCGGAAGGAAAGCTTCGAGAGAGAGCTGGCCGAATTTTGGAAGAACACCAGGAATAAATCTTGGGCGTTGATGGCGAAGATCGGCTCCCTCGAGACTCAACTCAAGGTGGCAAAGGAGAAGATTCAACTTTTGGAGGAGAGCTCACCGTGGTCCTCCGACAAGATGCGATTTGAGTGGGACAGGTCAACGAGGTTCTCTGCACTTTAAAAGCAGCTGCATGACGTTAAGCTCACATATGAGACTTATTGATTGGGCTGGAGTGATCGGACATCCAAGCTAGAACAAAGCTTCATGCTTCTAATGATGAAGTAGCTCAGCTCCAGTGATGACTTGATGATGGCTTCTGGGCGGTACAAGCAGGAAGGCCGAGGAGATCGCCTCCTTGAAGAGGACCATCGGTGAACTCTTGGAGTTCATCGATGCAGGAGAAGCTGAGGTGCAGCGGCTGAAGCTCGAGTTGACTTGTGAGCATCAAGCTACCAAGAATGCAGAGACCGAGTCCGAGGTCTTGAGGAGGAGGCTGCAAGAGTAAGAGAAGAATTACCGTCGAGCCGATAGGATGTTCTGCGATAACATGATGAGGTGGAGGGAGCTCGAGGAGGAGGTCGATCGTCTAAAAGAATCTTTGATAATGGCCACTAGTCTGAAGTCTGAAGAGTCTGGCCCTTCCTAGAATTTCGGTGGCCTTTCTCTTTCTCTCTTTTCTTTTTTGGTGTAATCGATCTTGTCGACCTATGTTTTATTTGTAATAAAGTTATTTTTGTAATGAAATAGTATTTTTTTTGCTATTTTTATTTTGCATGAATTCGAAGCTTGCTCGCGGCTTCACTTTTTTCATTTTATTTTTCTTTGCATTGTCTTCTAATGAAGTAGTTGTTGTGGATGCCTATCCGAGGTCTTTTTTACGGACCTAGAAGCAATTTTTCTTCTTGCGCGTCATACGGTCAAGTAGTTATAGGGATCGGTGATAGGATTTCTTCCTTTTTTTTGCTTTAGGTTGGGGGTTCGTTTGGGACCACTAGACGGGCCCCCTTTTTTCATTTTCTTTTTTGCTTAGGTTAACATGACCTTCGACTTTGCTCATGTTAGGACGAGGTCCTCCTATTCCTAACAAGGCTATAGGAGCATAAAAGGACTGTTGAAGAGGCCTCTCTCTGCATCCCAGCTTAAGTAATCGAGGTCTTCGCTTTAGCTCAATGTTAGGATGAGGTTCTCCTCCTGTTCCTAACAGAGCTATAGGAGCATGAAAGGACCGTTGAAGGAGCCTCTCTCCGCATCCCGACTTAAATAATTGAGGTCTTCGCTTTAGCTCAATGTTAGGATGAGGTTCTCCTCCTATTCCTAACAGGACTATAGGGACATAAAAGAGCCATTAAAGGAGTCGCTCTCTGCATCTCGACTTACGTAACCGAGGTCTTCGTTTTAGCTCAATGTTAGGATGAGGTTCTTCTGAAGAAAAAATTTTAGTTTTTCAGATCAGGTTCATTCAGATCTGATTGGATCAAGAGATATTTTAAATTTTTTTTTTTGAATTTAGATAAAATCTAAGATATTTTAGATTTGATTTTATAGATCTAATAAAAATAAAAATAAATTAAAATAGATTTAATTTTGTATCTTATTGTTGGATAATCAGATTATCCTATGATGATCCTGCTGATTGTCTGAGGTTCTGAATCTAGCCACGCAATTGCTTGGCCTCTACCGGTATCCACTCGAGCTGGATCTGAAGATCTTTTTCTTTTTTATCACTTCTCCAAATATCAGATCTAGATCTAATTTGGAGAATCTTCAAAATTCTTTTTGAAGATCGGGTATTATCTCTTACAGCAGTGCTGTCTTCTTCCTTTCTCGTCATTTTTCTCTTGCCTGGATCGCACCAAACTGGAGTCCAAATCCCCTTGGGTGTAGAGAGGAGAGAGGAGACCTAAAGATGGCATGAAGGAGGGAGAGGGGCAGCCTTATGGCATGGGCAATGGTCTAAGTTCTCTAAAATTAGGCGCAGATAGGGTTTATATAGATCCTGCTGCGCCATGCAGTGCCACATCATCCCGACCAATCATGTCGCTTCGTACAATCAGATCTAAATTTGATTGATGGGATGACATCATTTGATCTAATCAGATAAGAGCCCCTTTAAATCATCCTTAAATGGCACCTAAGACTGGTCAAAGTCTAATCTTTGGCACCACTTAGGTAGAAGCCCTGAAGTAACTGGAGTCTCATCTATATGGGACTCCAGGCACCTCTGTCCATGGGCGCATGCCTCCCTAGGCATGCACCCCTGGTCCACCTGCTTTTTAACAGGTTGACTGATCCAAAATCAATCTTCTATGGGTGCATGACATATGGGCAGATGTTTAAGTGTCAAAGGTCAATGTTTGACCAAAGTCAAAAGATAAGAATTAGCAGGTGATGGAAAATGGTAGGTGTTGTCTCAAATTTATCTCATAAATTAAGACAACCCTTTTCTAACTTGGACAAATTTCAGTCAGATCAAGTAAAGGTACCTGAGTGAGCACAAATACATTTGGCTCATTTGAGATAACTTAAAATGATAATTGAAGGAGAATATTAGGCTCAATCGTGTGCTAGCACGATTTTCTTGAACCTAATTGAATCTTATTCAAATCAATTAAACTGGGTTAGTCTAATTGATGATATCCAGATTTAAATTTTATTTGTGTGACCCAGTTAGATTCAGTTCTGTATGGTAATGAGATATGTCGTAATCTCTATCATCGACATCATCGAAACATCTTTCGATGGATCAGAACTTTTTTGATTCAGATAATTAGAATGATCGATCATCCAAATCATTTTAATTGCTCCCAAAATCCATCAATGATACCTAGCAGTATATGGTGGCAACCCATCAGAATTGAAAATGAACCTCTCGGTGTAGCTATCTGTGTGATTAAGTTCTTCTATCTCGAGCTCCGATCAGATTAGGGTTAAGGTGAACTCGTCAAACCCTAATTTCTGTCATATGATTTAATCATTTGATTCAAGTTCGATGTGAAAATCTTAATAGAAACTCTTTCTATTATTTCACTTTGCTGTAGCCATGGGCTTATGGACTTGATTCTCATGATCATCATAGGACTGCTTCTCATCTACCAAGGTAGATAGATTCCCTTTTGGTGCAATCCAATTCCTATATTGAACATGCTATAGCTATTATACATCCTTAAGATTCCGAATGGCTAGGAGACTGAGTCATAGTGTAGTGAAACTATAACACCCTCAAGGTGAACTACCGATGCACCTCAGGTCAAAGAACCAGACACACCACTGCAGCTTTGAGTCAGTCATCGATGAGAAGGTAGACTTCCTTAATGACTACTCGAGGTGGTCACGCTCAGTGCCCTCATTCTCTAACGAGTATCTATACTCTCGCTCCGGTGTCTCCACACCATAGACTCAAGACTCATCTACTAAAGAGAAGCGATTGTACACCAACCTTCCAGATCAATCACCATCCTCATGATGATCCTATGGTCGGAAGCATTTTATGAGTTAATAATGAAAATTCATGTCTTAAATTTTCAACTCTTGAAAATAAGAATTATCATTACTATTAACTCAAGGAATATATCACAAATACTAAATATACATTATGATAGCAAATAATCTATTTTATTATTTATAGTCAAAATTATAATTTTGCCCTTAGAAGTGTATAACAAGTGTCAGCTAATTCTGGCTTCTAGGCATACATATCTAACAAATTTTTACTTGACCTAAAGCCAATTGGTTATAAATCTAAGTTCCATCTTCTCAAGATGGGCTTTGATCTTCTGCTGGCCCAATGATTTTGTAAGTAGATTTGCCACATTATCTGCGGAGTCGACTCTCTTGATCTTGACGTAACCCTTCTCGAGGTAATTACGAATGAGATGGTATCACCGTTCGATGTGCTTGGATTTTTGATGAGACCTCGGCTCCTTAGCAAGGGCTATGGTGCCATTATTGTCGCAGTATAGAGGAATGGCATCTGATGGCATCACTCCAATCTCTGCAGCAAACTTTTTATACCAGAATGCCTCCTTCACAGCTTCTAACACAGCGATGTATTCTGCTTCCATGGTGGAATTTGCTATCACTATCCGCTTTATACTTTTTCAACTGACAGCTCCATCATTGTACACAAATAGACTCCCAAATGTCGACTTTCGATCATCTACATCGGACATAAAATCCGAGTCTGTGTATCCCTGGACTTGGAGTTCTCCATTACCAAAGACCAACAATATATCCTTAGTTCTTCTCAAGTACTTAAGGATATATTTCACAGAAGTCCAGTGTTCTTCACTTGGATTTGACTGATATCTGCTTGTGACACTCACAGCATGGGCTATATCAGGTCGTGTACATAGCATGGCATACATGAGGCTCCCTATTGCAGAAGCATAAGGGATCTTGCTCATGCATTCTATTTCCTCAGGTGTGCTAGGGCACATCTTCTTGGAAAGATGAATACCATGTCTGAAGGGTATTAATCCCCTCTTAGAGTTTTTCCATACTAAACCTCTTTAGTACTTTCTCTATGTACATCTTCTGTGAAAGTCCTAGCATCCTATTCGGTCTATCCCTATAGACCTTAATTCCTAGAATAAAGGATGCTTCACCTAGGTCTTTCATGGAGAATTCTTTGGACAACCATATTTTGACTGTCGTCAACATGGAAATATCATTCCCAATAAGGAGGATGTCATCCACGTACAATACGAGGAAGACAACAGCGCTCCCACTGACCTTTTTGAAGACACATGGTTCCTCTTCATTTTTGATGAAACCAAACTATTTGATCACATCATTGAAATGAGTGTTCCAGCTCCGAGATGCTTGCTTAAGTCCATATATGGACCTTTGCAGCTTGCAAACCTTGTGATCAGTATCACTGGATGTGAAACCTAGCGGCTGTTCCATATAGATATCTTCCTCAAGATATCCATTCAAGAATGCCGTTTTCACGTCCATTTGCCATATTTCATAATCGAAATAGGCTGCAACAGGCAAGCAATGTGCGGATGGATTTTAGCATAGCTACTGGGAAAAGGTATCCTGATAGTCAATGCCTTCATGCATTGACTATAACCTTTTGCCACTAGTCTAGCCTTGAATGTCTCCACATTCCCATCTGCACCAATCTTTCTCTTGAAGATCCATTTACACCCAATAGGTACTATACCTTCTGGTGGATCTACCAAGGTCCAGACTTGGTTTGAGTGCATCGAGTCAATTTCTGACTTCATTGCCTCTAACCATTTCTCGGAGTCGATATCTGATATCGCCTCGTTGTAGGTTTTGGGATCATCACCATGAGCACCATTACCTATGAGGAACATTTTCTCTACTTCCTCTGAAATAATACCTAAGTATCTTTCAGGGGGATAAAAAACTCTTTTCGATCTACGAGGTGGAGGAGGTAGTGTTCTTATTGGCTCAACCTGATTTGGTTCCAATTGGTCCTTAGCTCGTTGCTACTTGTGAGACTTTCTCATCAAGCTTGAATCTGCTTTCCAATGCCGCTATCTTGAATAAACTATTTTTCAAGAAAGATGGCATGTCGACTCACAATCACATTGTGGTCTTCTGGAATGTAGAAATAGTATCCTAATGACTCTTTAGGATATCCTATGAATCGAGCTCTAAAGGACCTAAACTCTAACTTGTCCGCTTGTTGTCTTTTGACATGAGCCGGACAACCCCAAATTCTGAGATGACTCAGACTTGGTTTCTTACCATGCCATATCTCATACGGTGTGGTAGGAACGGTTTTAGAGGAACCCTATTCAGTAAGTATAATTGAAGTTAACAATGAATGTCCCCAAAGAAAATCAGGAAGGTCTGTGAAGCTCATCATGGATCGGACCATATCCAATAGAGTCCGATTTCTCCGTTCTGAAACTCCCATTGAGTTGAGGTGTTCCTGGTGGAGTCCATTGAGAGACTATGCCATTTTTTTTGAGATAGTCTAGAAAATTCTCGGCTAAGGTATTCACCTCCTCGATCTGATCGAAGAACCTTAATGGGTTTTTTAGTTTATTTTTCTACTTCATGTCTGAAATTCTTTGAACTTTTCAAAAGCTTCAGACTTGTGTCTCATAAGATACACATACCCATACCTAGATAGATCATCGATAAAGATTAATGAAGTAGACAAAATTGCCTCTAGTCGGCACATCAAATGGGCCGCACACATCAGTATGTACTAGGGCAAGAAGATCTGTGGCCCTTTCCCCATGTCCTACAAAAGGGAGTTTAGTCATTTTGCCTTGAAGACAAGATTCACAAGTTGGATATGACTCGAAAGTCAATGGACTCAATAGCCCATTTTTCTCCAATTTGTTGATCCTATCTTCTGCTATATGACCTAATCTTAGGTGCCATAGATACCTATCGTTTGGACTATCCCTAGGTCATTTCATGGCATTCACATTTTGCTCGATAGTTAAAAATAGATACATCAATATGTAACTGATAAAGACCATTAATAAGAAAACCATTTGCAATTTTATTTCTTTCATAAAGAATGTTATAATGGTCCTTAAAGAAGGTTAATCACATAGCCTTCTAATGCTAAGCATGAAATAGAAATCAAATTCCTGCTAGCTGCAGGCACATAATAACAGTCTTTTAAAACTAAGTCTAAACCAGATGGTAATCGAAGAGGGTATGTTTCCATGGCCACTGCAGCAACTCTTGCTCCATTTTTGATGCATAGGATCATGTCTCCATCCCTCAGCCTCCTGCTATCCTCAAGATCCTGCATAGAAGTGCACAGATGAGCACTAGAACCAGAGTCAAGCACCCAACTGGATGCAGAAGAAACCATAAGGTTAGACTCAATAACGAGCATACCTCCAGAAGGACCTTCCTTCTTGTTCTTCAGGGTGGCCAGATAAGTAGGCAGTTCCGCTTCCAATGGCCGTCGCTGTTGCAATGAAAATACTTTTCCTTTGTCAGCAGCCTTCTTCTTCAGCTCTGCTTTTTTTTTCTTTCCTCCTTCCATCCTTTTGCTTTTTCACAGACTTCTTCTTCTTTTCCAAAAGACTTTCTCTTTGGAAGAAGTCCATTCCATAGCAAGAACTGAGCCTTTAGAACCTTTCATAGAAAGCTCAGCAGGTAACCAGCATGTTCATTAAGCTCGGCCAAGGAATTTTGAAGTTTATGCATATGGTAGTTCATGATGAACTGCCCATATGCATCAGTCAAAGAATGCAGAATTATATCATTCTGCAGATCCAAGTCCAACTTCACACCGAGCTTCTCAAGCTCTTCCAAATGTCCTTGATCATCATCAGACAATGATCTTGGACTGACTGCCCATCACGCATTTTAGCCTTGAATAGTCATTTAGTGACTTGATACTTGGTTGCATGACTCTGTTCACCAAACATCTCTTAGAAGTGAGCCAACATTTGGTGGACAGTCCTGATATCTTCATGTTGGCACTGAAGCTCATCAGATATCGAGCCCAACATATTGTACCTGATCTTATTATTTTCATCCATCCACTTGTCAAGAGACTCTCTCTATTCAGTAGGATGGATGAGCTAGTAAGGTGGGAGGATCTTGGTTCAATACATGAGTTTTTTCGAAACCTAAAATGATTTTAAAGTTTCGAAGTCAATCCTTATAATGGGTTCGGTCAGTCTATGGGTGTCTAGGATACGTGCTAGTGGGTTGGACGTAGATATTTTCCTTTAGAGAGTCAAAGTTTCTAGTTAGATATTATAATTAAGACTTAACCAATTTATTTAAAAATTTTATTTTTAAATAAATTAGCTCCTACTATTTTCTTGGATCCCTACACTCCCTCTGTAGAGATGCAAAAATCTCCATGATTAATGATTTCTAGTGGGTGGTGCGGTCTCACCAACTGACTCATCACCTCACCTAACAGTTATTGGTGATGGGTTAGCCAATGAGTGAACAACTCTTGTTCAATGATTCTCTAATCATGGTGCACCCAAACTTGATCTCTAATTCATGAATCTCACCATGCCCGAAATATTGATCCACTCCTTAGTTAAGTCAGACCCACCATTTGCACAGATTGGATTCCTAATTGAGTCTCTCACCGTATCCAGAATATTGAGCCCAATCTATCCTCCAGCCCATAGCATCCAATGCCTAATAGACATGGTTGCATCTTTCCGGTGCAACTGAGCCACTGTATCCAGTCGAGAACAATCAACCCGAGAAGGGCCCGCACATCTACAATGGTGGAAGACCTTAGACTTAATCTTTTCTTAGGGAAAGATTTGATTTAGGTCTCATTAAACTAGACTTGTCATAGTCATAACTAATTATGACTAACCTAGTGGCATGGGTTAGCTCAAATTATTGACCACCTCAGATCAGAACTGAGCCAACAAATATGGTAAGGTAAGCGAGATCGATGGAAGGGATATGCCATTAACTCGATAAGAATGTATTCGAGTTGAGTAGCTCTCAATTAAAAATCAGTCGATCGTATCTACTGAACTTACCTTAGACACCAAATTGTTGAGCCAGAACCAATCGAGTTAGCCTATAATTCAGATTCTAACCACTGAGCCTAATTAGATCTTTAGCTTGATCGATCACTCATGTGACACGATCTTGATTCAGACTTAATCCTATTAGGTTGGTCAATTTAAGCACTCTTGATCTCATCTGACCAACTCTTGATTCGATTTGATCAACCACTTAGACTTAACTGAGCTATCCAAGCCCAAATCCAATTTTATGAATATGTCTTAGATCTTAAATTCTCAATTTTAGATCTAACATATTTCATAATCTTAATTCTCAATTAAGTTTAGAATTTACAAACAAAATATGTAAATAAAATCTTAGGATTTCAGAATCTAGAATTTTGTAAAAAATAAGTTCTTAATTTTTGATTAAGGACGAATGTGCAGCACCCCTATACATCATAAGAATATCCTATCGAATGAAAGGAGAGGGCATTTAAATTCTACTTTGTTCTTATGATCGGACGGTCAAGAAGAACGCCTTAATCAAAAATATAAAAAATTATAAAATTAGTTAGATCTACATCATATATCTTATATATAAAAAATTGATCTAACTATAAATATATTTTGCATACATCTCATGTATCATATCATGCATGTTTTTAGATCTAAATTATCTTATAATTTATCTAAAAAATTAAATTTAAATTGATCTCATCAAAATAAATTTTATTCTAGATAATTATATAGAACTATTCTACAACTAGTCCAAACATGCATGCATCATATCTCATATAAACTAAAAATTAAATAATTTTATTTTTTATTTTTTAGATCTTATTATAATATTTATAATATTAGAAAAATAGTAAATAAATTAATCTAAAATTATAACTTAATTAAATTAAATTATGATTATGCAAGACTATACATAGAATAATTTTATTTTAGAACTAGTCATGCATATTGTAGAACTTAGATCCATAATCATTTAATTTTAATTTTTTTGATTTTAGATCTAATCACATCTCATGTAACATATAAAATTATCTAATTATTGGATCAAAAATAAATTTAATTAGATCTAAATAATTTATAAGAACCTGGCTCTGATACCAGTTGAAGAAAAAATCTTAGTTTTTTGGATCAGGTTCGTTTAGATCTGATTGGATCAAGAAAGATATTTCAAAATTTTTTTTCTTAGATCTAGATCAGATCTGAGACTTTTTAGATCTAATGGTTATTAATCTAATAAAAAAATAAATTAAAATAGATTTAATTTTGTACCTTGTTGTTGGGTAATCAGATTATCCTATGATGATCCTGCTGATTTTCTAAGGTTCTGGATCTAGCCACGTAATTGCCTGACCTCTATCGGTATCCACTCGAGCTAGATTTGGAGATCTTCTCTTTCTTTATCACTTCTCCAAATATCTGATCTGGATGTGATTTGAAGGATCTTCAAAACTCTTTTGAAGATCGAGTATCATCTCTTGCAGCAGTGTTGCCTTCTTCCTTTCTCGTCACCTTTCTTTTGCTTGGATCGCACCAAACTGGAGCCCAAATTCCCTTGGGCGTAGAGAGGAGAGAGGGGACCTGAAGATGGCATGGAGGAGGGAGAGGGGCAGCCTTGTGGCATGGGTAATGGTTTAAGCTCTTTGAAACTAGGCATAGATAGGGTTTATATAAACCCTGCTGCGTCATGCAGTGCCACATCATCCCGATCAATCACGTCGCTTCGTGCAATCAGATTTAAATTTGATTGGCGGGATGACATCATCTAATCTAATCAGATAAGAGTTTCTCTAAATCATCCTTAGATGGCACCTAAGACTGGTCAAAGTCTAATCTTTAGCGCCACCTAGGTAGAAACTTCGAAGTAACTGGAGTCCCATCTGTATGGAACTTCAGGCACCTCTATCCATGGGCGCATGCCTAATGGGCGCACGCCTCCTTAGGCATGCGCCCCTAGTCCACCTACTTTTTAGTAGGTTGACTGGTCTAAAATCAATCTCCTATGGGTGCATGGCACATGGACAGATGTCTAAGTATCAAAGATCAATGTTTGATCAAAGTTGAAAGACAAGAATCAGCATATGACAAAAAATGACAGGTGTTGTCTCAAATTTATCTCATAAATTAAGACAACCCTTTTCTGACTTGGATAAATTTCAGTCAGACCAAGTAAAGATACTTGAGTGAGCACAAACATATTTGGCTCATTCGAGATAACTTAAAATAATAATTGAAGGAGAACATTAGGCTCAATCATGTGCTAGCATGATTTTTTTGAACCTAATTGAATCTTATTTAAATCAATTAAACTGGTTTAGTCTAATTAATGATGTTTAGATTCAAATCCTTGTTTGTGTGATCCAGTTAGGTTCAGTTCTATATGATAATGAGATATGTCGCGATCTCTATCATCGACATCATCGAAACATATTTTGATGAATTAAAACTTTTTTGATTCAGACAACTAGAATGATCAATCATCCAAATCATTCTAATTGCTTCCAAAATCTATTAGTGACACCTAGCAGTATATGGTGGCAATCTATTAAAACTAAAAATGAATCTCTCGGTGCAGCTATTCTATGTAATTAAGTTCTTCTATCTTGAGCTCCGATCAGATTAGGGTTAAGGTGAACTCATCAAATCCTAATTTCTGTCATATGATTTAATCATTTGATTCAAGTCCGATGTGAAAATCTTAATAGAAACTCTTTCTATTATTTCACTCTGCCATGGCCATGGGCTTATGGACTTGATTCTCATGATCATCATAGGGCTGCTCCTCATCTACCGAGGTAGATAGATTTTCTCTTGGTGCAATCCAATTCCTACAATGAACATGCTATAGCCAACATACACCTCTTAGAATTTTGAATGGCTAGAAGATCGAGTCATGGTATAGTCAAACTATAACATCCCTCAAGGTGAACTGCTGATGCACCTCAGATCAAAGAACCAGATACACCACTATAGCTTCAAGCCAGTCATCGATGAGAAGATAGACTTTCTTATGACTGCTCGAGGTGGTCACGCTCAGTGCCCTCGTTCTCTAATGAATATCTATACTCTCGCTCTGGTGTCTCTACACCATAGACTCAAGACTCATCTACTATAAAGAAGCGATTATACACCAATCTTTTGGATCAATCACCATCCTTATGATGATCCCACGATCAGGAGCATTTTATGAGTTAATAATGAAAATTTATGTCTTGAATTTTTAACTCTTGAAAATAAGAATTATCATTACTATTAACTTAAGGGATGTATCACAGACACTAAATACACATTGTGATAGAAAATAATCTATTTTATTATTTATAGTCAAAATTATAATTTTGTTCTTAGAAATGTATAACAAATGTCAGCCAATTCTGGCTTTTAGGGCACACATATCTAACACTCCTATTCCTAATAGGACTATAGGGGCATGAAAGGACCATTGAAGAGGTTTCTTCCCGCATCCCGACTTAAGTAATCGAGGTCTTCGCTTTAGCTAAATGTTAGGATGAGGTTCTTCTTCTATTTCTAATAGGACTATAGGGACACAAAAGGACCGTTAAAGGAGCCTCTTCCCGCATCCCGACTTAAGTAACTGAGGTCTTCATTTTAGCACAATGTTAGGACGAGGTTCTTCCCCCATTTCTAATAGGGCTAACTTCGTCTGATGATAAAGTTTGGAAGGCTATTTTCTATCATCGTAGTTTTGCAACAAAATCGAAGATATTAAAATAAGAAGATTTTATTGAAATGAGATTATTGATAGTACATGCGTAAGTTCTCCGAGTACCATGGGTGTGGGAGATCGGTGCCTCTGAGCTCCTTCAAGTAGTTAGTTCTAGGTCGGACGACCTCTTTGACTTCGTAAGGACCTTCCCAATTTGGGGTGAGCTTTTCTTGGTTCTGAGGTTGTGAAACAGCTGCTCGTCGAAATACCAAATCCCCCATTTTGATTATTTTATCTTTTACTCTGGAGTATAGTAACGGGCCACTCTTCATTTATAAGCGGCCATCTGAACTTTGGCTTCTTCTCATTTTTCATCCAATAGATCGAGGTTTGCTTTGAGGTCCTACAAATTGCATCGCTCACTGAAGGCTACAACCCATGCCGATGGTAGCTTGAGCTCTATTAGAATGACTGTTTCTATTTCGAAAGTCAGAGCGAATGATGTTTCTCCAGTTGGTAGCTTCTGGGTAGTTCGATATGCCCATAGGACATGGTAAAACTCGTCCACTCAAGTCTTCCTTGCTTTTTCAAGTCTTGCTTTGATGCCTTGCAACAGGATTTTATTGGTCACTTCAGCTTTGCCGTTTGCCTGTGGATGGGCTACTAATATGAAATGATGAAAGATGTTTAAATCTTCATAAAATTTGACAAACTTTGCTCTGGCAAACTGTCATTCGTTATCTGTTATGAGGGTCTGAGGTAGGCAAAATCTGCAAATAGTCGACTTTCAGACAAAGTCTTGCACTTTTATTTCAGTGATTTTCGCTAGAGGTTTAGCCTTGATCCATTTTGTGAAATAATCTATCGCCACCAAGAGGAACTTATGCTATCCAGATGCCACATAAAATGGTTCGAGTATGTCCATTCTCCATTGAGCAAACAGCCATGGAGCGCTTAGGGGTGCAAGTTCGAAAGCTAGCTGCCTTTGGATATTTACATTTCTCTGACAGCGATCACATTTTTTGACATACTCTATAGAATCATGGTACAAGGTTGGCCAATAGTAATCCTATCGAAGTAGTCTATGTGATAAAGATCTGACCCCTATATGACTCCCGTAGATTCCTTCATGCACTTCCTATAATACAAAGTCGGCTTCTGAAGATCGGAGAAATCTTAAGAGCGGTAGAAAATACGATCTTTTGTACATCTTGCCTTCATATAGGACATACCGAGAGGCTTGATTTTTAAGTTTTTGAACTTCTTTCGGATCATGAGGAAGAGCTCTATCCTTGAAGTAAGCAACTAATGGGTCGATCCAGCTCGACTCATGCTCGACTTGCATAACGGACTGCGACTCCTCCGAACTTGGGCATTTCAGAACTTTAAAAAATACTTTCTTGGGTAGTTCGGCTGGAGCTAAAATGGCCAACTTAGAGAGAAGGTCGGCTCTGATATTTTCTATTCTCAGAATCTGTTGGATGCTAAAACTATTGAAGGCTGGAGTTAAGTTCTTTGCTTTCTCAAGATATTTTATCATGCTTTCCTTTCGAGCTTCATAACTACCGCTAACTTGTTCAACCATCAGTTAGAAATCACTGTAGACTTGGAGCCAATCTGCTCCCAACTCTTTAGCTATCTTTAATCCTGTGATTAGAGCTTCATATTCGACCCCATTATTAGTCGCAGAAAATTTAAAGCACAATGCATATTCGATGATGACTCCTTCTGGGTTAACTAAGATCAGTCCTACGCTTGTACCAGAAGCATTGGATGAGCCATCCATATATAGGGCCCAAAAATCTTCAGGAAGGTTGGCTCTCTCTTTAGGAGAGCCTGATCGTAACCATGAAATACTGATTTCATTTTGTTCAAGCTCGGCTTCATCTAGAATGGTGCATTCTACTATAAAATTTGCTAATATCTGGGCTTTGACTGATGGTCGAGGCTGAAAGTTGATATCAAATTTTATAAATTTGATTGCCTACTTTGTGATTCTTCTAGAGGCATCCATTCGATGAAGGATTGCTTTAATTGGTTGATCAGTGAGAAGAGTTATGGTGTGCCCCTAGAAATAAGATCGAAGCCTCTGAGCTGCAATCAGTAGAGCATAAGTTAGTTTTACTAACCTAGTATACTTGGTCTCGACATTCCTCAAGACTCGACTTATGTAGTAGATCGACCGTTGTATTTTTGCCTATTCTTTGACTAGGACTATCACTGCTGGGAAGATCGCCAGGTATAAAATAATTAGATTCGAGCTTTGCTAATAGAGGAGGTGAACATAGGTAGTCCTTGAGCTCTTTAAAGGCTTGTTGACATTCGATAGTCTAACAAAAGTTCTTCAACTGCTTTAAGATCTGAAAGAAGGGCAAACATCTCTCAGCCAACCTCGAGATGAAGCAGTTTAGGACTGCCACCTTTCCAGTCAGGTGCTGAACTTCTTTAATTAATTTTGAAGCAGTCATCTCTTGAATGGCCTGAATCTTCTTTGGATTTGCTTCGATTCTATTCCTCGACACCATGAATCCCAAGAACTTCCCTGAAGTTATATCGAAGGTGAACTTAATTAGGTTTAGCTTCATCTTATATCTCCTGAGGGTGTTGAAGGTCTCTTTAAGGCTGACAATGCGATTTATTGAAGCTCGGCTCTTGACAAGCATGTCGTCTACGTATACCTTCATGTTGTGGTCGATCTGGTCCTTCAAGATTTTATTGATCAGATGCTGGTACATTGCCTCCATATTTTTAAGTCTAAAAAGTATAATCCTATAATAGTAAAGACTATGGTCAGTGATAAAAGTGGTCTTCTCCTTGTCCTCTGGTGCCATCCGAATTTGGTTATAACCGAAAAAGACATCCATGAAGGCGAGAAGCTCGTGGCCCGAGATCGCATCCACTAGTTGATCAATCCTGGGTAGGATGTAGCTATCTTTTGGGTAGGCTTTGTTCAACATTTTGAAGTCCATGCACATTCTCTACTTGTCGTTCATCTTTTTGACGAGCATAACGTTGGAGACCCAATTTGGATAGTTGACTTCTCGGATGAATCCGATCTTGAGGAACTTGTCAACTTCTTCTGCAATTGCTTTTTGCCTCTCTGGAGCATGGCTGCGCATCTTTTCTTTCACTAGCCGATGTTTAGGGTCGATAGCCAGATGATGTTCCATGACCTGCATCTATTTTGGGCATGTCGTCAGAGACCCAAGCAAAAATATCCACGTTCCTTTGTAGAAATTTGATAAGCTGCTCTCGTATTTCTTCTGCTAGGTTGGAGCCGATCTGCACCATGTGCTCTACATTTACGTCATTCAGTGGGATGGAAATAAGGTCTTCTATAGGTTTATCCTGCTCTTTCGTCAGATCATTGCAAACATCCAAACCATCAACCGAATAAGGATCTAGTCGCTTGCCTCTCTGCTAGGCAATTGAATAGCAATGCTTCATCAGGGTTTGATCTTCTCTGACTTCTCTGATCCCATAGTTTGTCGAAAACTTCATTTTCAAGTAATATATCGACACTACTGCCTGAAGTGCGTTTAGGCCAGGTCAGTCGAGGATCGTGTTGTAAGTGGATGGTGCTTTTACTACCAAAAAATCCACTCATATCCTGGACTGTCTTGTATATTGCCCTGCAGCCACAACCAAAGTTATAATATCTTCAACTGGTACTGCATCACTAGTGAAGCCTACCAATGGAGAGTTCATTGGTCTAAGCTGACTATTAGATATAGACATTTTGAAGAAAGCATTATAAAATAAATTAGTGGCCGAACTTCTATTATCAATAAGGATGTGGCGTACATCATAGTTAGCAATATTTAGAGAGATTACAACTACATCATTATGCAGAAACTGAACTCCTTGAGCATCTGCTTCAGTGAAGGCTATGGGTTCTTCAGTCCTCTATTTCTTCACCAATCCTTTAGATCCGCTAGCCTCCTCTCATCGAAGTCCCCCAAAAATTGTATTGATGATGCCAAGAGGTAGCCGGTCTCCCTGCTATTCTTCTCTCCTTGATGGTTTGGATTGGGGCAGCACCCTTGGTTGATTTTCTCTTCCTTCGGATCGATGTCATAGAAATCGGTCAAGCTGACCTCGCTTGATGAGCTCCTCAATCTCATCCTAAAGCTGAATATACTCTTCAGTATCGTGATCGTGGTCATGATGGTAGAGACAGTATTTGTTAGAATTATACTTACCGGGGTGAGTGCGCATCCTCTCCAGCCTTTGCAGTTGCTCCTTGATCTCCATCAGTACTTGTGTATTTGAAGCATTGAGAAGGACATAGTTGTGGAATCTTCTAGGGAGAATCTCTTTGTGCCCTTCTGTTAAGGCTTCTTTGATGATGAGCTCGAGGAGGAGTTCGGACTCACTTACGCTCGAGGAGAGTCCGAGAGCACGGTTGAACTTCGTTCAGCTTTTCTTCAACTATGGGCTTGCTAGATTCACCCGCCTGCCGCTCTCTTGTGGCTTTCTTATCCTTCAACTTGAAGACCTCCTCAGCTCAGGCATAACCTTCAACCCGAGCTAGCAAATCAGCAAAATTCCTAGGATACTTCTTCTCTAGGAAGAACAATAGATCATTTTTTTGAAGGCTGCCCTTAAGCACGATCATGGCAACCGACTGGTCCAAATTTTGAATCTCTAGTGCAGTAGCATTGAAGCGGTTGACGTAAGCCCAGATCGACTCTCCCTCTCTCTGCTTGATGTTGATGAGAAAGTCTGAACCTCACTTGGGATGCCTGCTACTGATAAAATGAGCCACAAACTGATGGCTCATCTGATCGAAAGAGAAGATCATACTTGATTTTAGTGTCGAGTACCAGTTTCTTGCTACTTCAAGATAGATGGAAAAGCTTAGGACAAGATGACGTCTGACGTGCCATGAAGTAGTATCATGATCTGAAAGACTTTCAGATGGTCGATCGGATTAGAGATCTCATCGTAGCTTTCGAATTAAGAAAGCTTGAAGTTCAGCAGGACAAACTCTTGCATAATTCGAGCAAAGAAAGGAGGATCGGTGCAGATGTCATCATGATGAGTCGGGGTGACATGATGGAGTTTCTCAATCTATCGATCCATTTCTTATAATTTATGATCGAGAATATCATCTCGATCGTAGATCTTGAAAGATTTTTGGCTGTAGATGGGGAAGGTTTCTTCTGAAGAGGAATCATGGTTAGAACAAGGTTCTTCAGCTCTCTGTTTCTTCTTTTCAGGAGTGTCGGGTCTGTTGACGTAAGTATGCCTCCTCGGGATCGGTTATTGGCACCCCGATGGGGGGTTTTTCGATGGAGCCATCATCGGAGGTTGCTGCATGACCTGCACCATTTTGATGAGGCCTTAAACCTACTGTATCAGAAGGTTGAATTGCTCTAGATCTATCATGGCCGTCGGTGGAGGGGGTTGAGGCACTGGCAGATCCAGCTCAGATCTGGCGGTGGGTGGTTGTCTTCTTTGAAGGTATTTCTAAGCTGAAAAGATTGAACAGAGATGGATCCCAATGGATCTCAAAGGATTAAAAGAAGAAAAGGATCAAGTTCGATTGGGCACTCCTTTTAGAACAAGGGCTTCAGTGCCCTTCCTCTAGCGCTAATTTTGTTGGTACAAAATCTGGTCGATACCGAAACTGGCTAGAGCTGGAGAAGCAGAGATCGTCGTTAGGACCAGCAAAAGAAGTCCAAATCAGAGGAGGGATGGCTCTGGCAGGATCCTTCGATGGTCAAGTCAGCTCTTCAGGCCAACAGAAATGGAATGCTTGGCAGAGAAGGTAGCAGAGTTTTGAGAAGGAGAATTAGAGCTTGGAGAAAACATATGTAGATGATTTCTTTTATAGATGGAGCCTATAACAAACTGATAGCGACAGCCATAACCGTCTGATAGTGGGCCACTTGGGGCCATATGGGATTTGTTATGAAGGGTATTGTCTGTTGTCGTGACATGCCAGTCCGTTGGGATTTAATAGTTGAAGTTTGGAGGAGTAGACATTAGTTGGTGATGAACTTTAAGTTATATCACTTCCAAAGGAGTTCGAACTCCTTCAGGGGCATCCTTGTGTAAGTTGATTCATGCTGTGCAGATTGCTGGATCTGCGCAGACATGGAGGCCCTCTCAAGTGACTGCATGGAGTTCGATCGGAAGGGATTTGAAAGTCCATTGGAGAAATCCTGAAGAAAGTCCATCGGAGGGACCTGGAAGGAGGTCTGCTGGAAGGATCTACATGTAGACCCACTGGAGGAGAAATCTGAAGGAGAATTTGTTTGATGGAGAAATTCAGCTGAAGAAGAAGTCCGAAAGAAGTTGGACTGATATGGAAGTTCAAAAGGAGTTTGGCTGACATAGAAATCTGAAAGGAGTTCAGCTGATATAGCAGTCCGAAAGGAGTTTGATCGATAGAGAAGTCCGAAAAGAGGAATCCACAATTGAAGCTTTTTTACGACTACAAATTATATTTGGTTGTGAACCAGACCAAACTTTGACGGAAGCAAGGTTTACCCCTAATAAATAATATATTATAATACAACATATATCATAAATACAAAATATATAATATTCAAATAAAATAAAATAAAATAAAATAAAATAATATAATATATTAATATATTAGATATATTGATATACTAATTTTTTTTACTATACTGTGGGCCTTTTTGCCCCTAACTTTTAGTCTAAAATATTATCGTAGGATGACCTTAGATATCCAACCTCAAGTGGATTTCATATCACTGTGTTAGGTAGTGATTTAAGGAATATAAGTGATTTGGTATTACTACCATAAAGAATCATTGTAGTACAACCAAATATAGTGATGTTGTCACCTTTAGCAACATCATTCTTGATCTTGGATTGATCATTCTATACGAAACATCTTTATAAAGAAGGTCGCAAGACTTTATAATTGTTGGGGTATTTTTATGCCAACCGAAGACATGACAAATGGGTTGATTGAAGGTCTTCGGAATGCTATGGTCGAGGTCCTATTTTCGATCGAACTTGAGTTCATCAAGAGACGGTCACTATGAAAACTGATTGAAGGTCTTTAGAAGGCTAAGTCTGAGGTCCTATCTCAGGCTGAACTTGAGTTCATCAAGAGATGGAAGCTAGTCACTTTGAGGGTTGATTGAAGGTCTTCAGAAGGCTATGGCCGAGGTCCTATTTTTGGCCAAACTTGAGTTCATCAAGAGATAGAAGCCAAAATCACGATGAGGGCTAATTGAAGGTCTTCGAAAGATTGTGACCGAGGTCCTATTTTCGGCCGAACTTGAGTTCATCAAGAGATAGAAGCCAATCACAATGTAGGCTGAATTGAAGGTCTTCAAAGGATTAAGGATGAGGTCCTGAGTCAGGCCAAATTTGAGCTCATCAAGAGGCTAAAATTTCTACTCTTGGCTCCAGGTTGTCAACTCGCTCTCCCCACATGCCATGAGGGGATAATTTCTGACATGATTTCAGAGAATATTCTAGTGGATAAGCAAAATATCTCTAACAATCCACTATTCTCCCACGACTAACAACCCACAAATCATCCTAACAAACTTCAGATCCTTCAATAAAAGGAAAAAAAAAGAGGGACCCCAAGGTACGTAATTCTTCTCTCTCAAATGCTCATCTTCTTTCCTTTGTTGAACGAAAAACTGACTTGAGCATCGGAGGGTCTCCACCGGAGGGTAAGGGACTTTTCTTGTAGGTATGGCCATGCCTCCATCCCATTGCTGCTTACTTGCCATCATTGCACAACTTCAGCCAACCCAATCCTGAGGTGGATTTCTGCATCAATAGATGGTGCTAGAGGAAGGGCCTTTGAGCCCATTTATGGGAAGAAACGAGCATCCAATGAGAGGAGCTCCATCACGTTGCTCCAATGCCGACGAGATTCAACATCCATCTTCAATAGGTTCCATCCAGACTCAAACTGGGGGGCTTCAAATAAGAAAGAAATTTCAATCAGAGAAAGGATCCAGACAAAGAAGAAGATCATAACAAGGATGATCTGAACCAGCAAAGATGTCACTGGATCTAGATAAGAAATATGATTATGCAAATTTTTTAATTATACTACATTCTTGATTTTTTGTCCATTTTCTTGAGTTTTGGATAGAACCGCGCATTAGATGGGGGACTTCATTTGCATTTTGATGTGCTGGGCAAAATAACAACAACCTCTGAAATCCAAAATGAAATGAAGAGAATGAGATCCGGGGAGAGATGAAAAAAATAGAGGGGTATCATAAAAAATTAGAGGAGAATGAAGAGAGGCTTTCCTGGGTTGATGGTTACTTTGGCATCCTACTGTTATACTTATCACATCTTCATTCGAGACTATGATATCATTTTTATTCATTACTCCCATGGGTCATAAATTTTACCTATCTGGGTCAAATTAGAGCTATATTTTCCAAGCTAAAGGATGTGCCATTTTTTTAGATACTACTGCAACTATTTATTACTTTTCATACATTGCTCTGTTAAATGGGATATGTAGATCCAAAAACTTAGCTACTATCGTGCACCATCTGGATAGTGGATCGTCCTCATCAACTAACTAGAAGTTTTTTGGCTCTTCTTCAAATATCGTATATTCATATTAATAACTGATGTTTAATTGCTACATACTGCTCACAAGTTAGATTTATCAATGGAACTCTACATGCTATTAATTTTGCTTCATCTCTTATCATCTCAAGTGGTTTTCCACTCAGTCATATTTAACACCGCAATCCTATATGCTTTTAATGTTACTCAAATTCTCACTGTATGTAATCGCATTTGGCTCTTCTCATCCCAGAGCTATTGGCAGATCTGCTTAGATTTTGACTTTTGGAAGGAAGAAAGAGGGAAGGGAACGGTGTTCGCAGGTCTCTCCCTAGCCCAAGCAACCTAATTGGCTGATGTCCTTCTCGTGCATGCATTCCACCAATCTCCCTCACGATCTCGGATGGCGCCGACTTCAAAAAAAAAAGAAAAAAGAGAAAGTAGTAGTAGAAGAAGAAGAAGAAGAAGAAGAAGAAGAAGAAGAAGAAGAAGAAGAAGGGAGTTCAGTCCCCTATCCTCAAAAAAAAAGGAAAAAGAAAGAAGAAAGGCGAGCAAGGTTGGCTTCTGTAGGCATCCTCTATTCCTATCGCGCTCCCGATCAACCTCGTCCGCGCCCATCATGCATCTGCAGGCCTCCCCTGCTCCCATCGTGCCTCCAGCCTCCCTTGGACTCACCGAGTCCCTCCAACCTCCTCCCATAAAAGAAGAAGAAGAAGGATAGGGAGAGAAGCGGCCGGCGCCCCTCCGACCAATCCCCCCTCTCCCATTCATTCGCATGAGTCCAGCCGACCTCCCTTATTCCCATCGCCCGTTCGATCGGTCTCCTTCAAGCCCGCGGTCCCAGCCATGGCTGATCTCCTCCCTGCACCCCCAAGCACGACCCGTGGCAGGCTGATCTCCTCCCTCTCGTGCATCCACGTGCCCGTCATCCTTCGGCCGACTTTCTCCCCTGCGCTCCAAGGCACGGCCTGTGATGGCACCAGTAGAACTCCTCTGAACCTGTGGGAACTCCTCTGGCCTCCTTCGAACTTGTAGGGACCATCCGGTCTCCTCCTTCATGGTGCCCCTCCAGTTTTTCTGCTCCCAGGTGGAACTTGGGCGTGTCTGGCCAGCCCCCGATGGTCGATCCCCTTCCTTCCACATGCCAGGCACTGTGGCCGATCTCCTTCCTTTCACATGCCATGTGCTGTGATTGATCTTCTTCCTTTCGCACGTCAAGTGCGGTGGCTGATCTCCTCCCACGGTGACCCCTCCGATCTTTCCTTTCCTGGGCGCGACCCATGGCGCCGGATTCCCCCATCGTGATATCGGGTGGTGTCGACCTCCTCCTACAAAATAGAAAAAGAAAAGCTTCTCTATTTTAAGAAACAAAGAAGGAAGAGGGAGGGGCGGGGTAGGCATCAACAAGCTTCTCCCTAGTCCCTACGCATTCGATCGATCTTCCTCCTCTGTCCCGCGCCCATCATAGCCGTCAGCGACCTTGGCCAATCCTCCCACTCCTGCATGCTCAGGAGACTCCTCTGGCTAACCTATTCCTCTCCATGCACCCCCAGCCGCGGTCGAGTTTCTTGCCTTCTACAGCTGAGCTTTTCTCTCGAGCGTCTGGACGTGCCCGTCTAGTAGAGCTCCTTCCATGTGCCCGCGCATGGTCGAACCCATCATAGTGATACCAAAATTCACCCAAGCAGTGCCGAGGTCCTCCCTTGCAATCTCAACCGACATCGATCTCATCCAAAAAAAATAAATAAATATAAATAAATAAATAAGAGAGAAAAGAAGAGAACAAGAAGAGGAGGAAAGAGGAAGCCAGTTGGTCCTCTCCCCTTGTGCCTACGCATGTCTGATCGGTATGGACGAACCTACCATGATGGTGCCAAGGTCCGTGCATCTCTAGCGTAGTCGAAGCTGCCACCAAGTGGCTCTCGAAGTACTCAGTGAGCATGGGTAGAAGTCCTCCCGAGGTCCATGCACTCCAAATGCAGCCGAAGTCTCCTGTATATGCATCTGTTCGACCCCTACCAAAGCTCTTCCATGCGCATTTTGCATCAAACGGCATCGAAGCTAACTTGGAGCAACCTCAAAACCATACATAAAAAAAGGCTACAACCTCCAACTTTGCCCTATGAATTTCATTCAAAGCCAAATTAATACAAAAAAAAAGAGAGAAAAAAGGAGACAAAGTCTGATCTGAATCAGGATAGTCAAACAGAACTCGAGTTCTCCCCAAACAAAAAATTCATGGTGAAAAACTTCCAAACTTCTATCCATTATTATTTTATTATTTTTTTCTCTTTTCTTTCTTACAGGGCTGTAGGATACCAAAACTATGACCACACTCAAAGTCAATCAAGACTAAGTTCAAGAAACTAAAGCTAAACCTGGAGTTAGAATTCAGACCAATCCGAGATCAAGTTCAAGATCCATCCAAGGTGTAAGCAAGACAAATCCAAGGCAAAGATCATACGAGTCTAAGGTCTGCATTAGTTCAAACTTAAAAGACTGGGACCAATAGAAATTCAACCTCAGTAAATCGAGCTCATCAGAAAACTAATCCAAGGTTAAAGCCTAAGCCAAGCTAAGGTCAGATTCATGACCAAATTAAGGTCAGAATCAAGGATAAGCTGAAGTTAAAATCACAACCAAGCTGAAGTTAAAATCACAATTGAGCCAAAGTCAAAATCATGATCAAGTGCCCCCACAAGCCATTTAGGAATAGGAGAAGAATCTCATCCTAACATGAGCAAAGTTGAAGACCTCATCGATATAAGATGGGATAGGAGGAGAGGTCCTATCAACGATCCAAATGTGCCCCCACAAGCCACATTAGGAACAGGAGGAGAACCTCATCCTAATATGAGCAAAGTCGAAGCCTCATCCATTTAAGATGGGATGGAGGAAGAGGCCTTGTCAACGGTCCAAATGTGCTCCATATGCTACGTTAGGAATAGAAGAAGAACCTCATCCTAACGTGAGCAAAGTTAAAGACCTCGTCCATTTAAGATGGGATGAGGGAAGGGGCCCTATCAACGGTCCAAATGTGCCCCCATAAGCCACGTTAGAAACAGGAGGAGAACCTCATCCTAACGTGAGCAAAGTCAAAGACCTCATCCATTTAAGATGGAATGGGGGGAGAGGCCCTATCAATGGCCCAAATGTGCCCCTATAAGCCATGTTAGGAATAGAAGAAGAACCTCGTCCTAATATGAGCAAAGTCGAAGACCTCGTTGATACAAGATGGGATGGAGGGAGAGGCCCTGTCAATGGCCCAAATGTGCCCCCACAAGCCATGTTAGGAACGGAAGGAGAACCTCATCCTAACGTGAGCAAAAGTCAAGACCTCATTGACCAAAGATAAGAGGAAAGAAGAAGCCCTGTTGACAATACTTACATATGTTTCTTCTATGACTATCCGACTATGTCAAATACAAAAAGTTGAACCCCATCTTAGTTCGCAGAAGAGATCCTAACTTGGCATCCATAACAAGCATCTCATTAGAAGACAATACAAAAAAAAGCAAAGTAAAGAAAATGAAGCTACCAATGAGCACTGAATTAGTGTAAGGCCAAAGTAGCAAAGAAAGGTATAATTTCATTGCAGATATATTGAGTATGTTACAAACTGGGTGAAGGTTGACAAAATCGATCACACACAAAAAAAAAAAAGAGAGGGAGGAAAAGGAAGTGAAGTCCTAAGGCGGACCAGATTCTTCAGACTTCAGGCTATCGGCCCCAGCCATCACTAAGGCCGAGCTACCAAATCCAAATTCAAGCCAAGAAAAAATCAAGATAAGAAAAGCAAACTTAATAAGAACATCAAGCAACCGAAGGCCTCGTTAATTTAAGATAAGATGAGAGGAAAGGCCCTATCAACGATCCTAATGTGCCCCTATAGCCATGTTAGAAATAGGAGGACTTCATCCTAACATGAGCAAAGCGAGGATCCCTGTTAACTTAAGACGTGAGGTGGAGAGAGGTCCTTTCAACAGCCTAGGTGTTCCCCTACAGTTGTGTCAAGGATAAGAGAAGAACCTCATCTTGACACCGAGAGAAACCCTCCAATTATTTAAGATAGGAGGATAACCTCATCCTAGTGAGGGTGAAAATCCTCGATTTCTAAATATGAGGCAAAGATGTGCAGAAATCCAACCTTAGAAGGTAAAGATCTATAGAAATCCAAACTAAAAGTATCAATATTTGCAGAAATCTGAGCTTAGAAAATAAAGGTCTGCAGTAATTCGAGCTCAAAATATTAACATGTGTAGAAATCTGACCTTAGAAGACAGAGGTCAGTAGAAATTTAAGCTCAAAAAGCTAAGGATAAAATTGAAAACCTTCCAAACAATTTCAAGAAGAAGTCAGAAGATTCTAAGTCTAAATGATAAAATAAGATCATGTCTTCGGCAAGTCCAACTTACTATACTCCCTTTGTCTGAGCTAAAGCCTGGACTCGGAAGTAGGGGGGCTATTGTTGGAGGATTTTTATGCCAGTCGAAAACATGATAAATGGATTGATTGAAGGTCTTTGGAATGCTATGGCCGAGGTTCTATTTTCGATCAAACTTGAGTTCATCAAGAGATGGAAGCTAGTCACTATGAAAGCTGATTGAAGGTCTTCGGAAGGCTAAGGCTGAGGTCCTATCTTAGGTCGAACTTAAGTTCATCAAGAGATGGAGGTCAGTCACTTTGAGGGCTGATTGAAGGTCTTCGGAAGGTTGTGGTCGAGGTCCTATTTTTGGTCGAACTTGAGTTCATCAAGAGATAGAAGCCAAAATCATGATGAGGGTTGATTGAAGGTCTTTGAAAGATGGTGACCGAGGTCTTATTTTCAGCCGAATTTGAGTTCATCAAGAGATAGAAGTCAATCACAATGTAGGCTGAATTGAAGGTCTTCAAAGAGTTGAGGATGAGATCCCGAGTCAGGCCAAACTTGAGCTCATCAAGAGGCTAAAATTTCCACTCTTGGCTTCAGGTTGTCAACTTGCTCTCCCCACATGCCATGAGGGGATAATTTCTCGCATGATTCTAGAGAATATTCTACTGGGCAAATAAAATATCTCTAACAATCCACTATTCTCCCATGACTAACAACCCATAATCCATCCTAATAAACTTCGAATCTTTCTATAAAAGGAAAAAAAGAGGGACCCCAAGGTATGCAATTCTTCTCTTCTAAATGCTCATCTTCTTCCTTCTGTTGAACGAAAAATTGATTTGAGCGTCAGAGGATCTCCATCGGAGCCAACTCCAGTAGGGGACTTTTCTTGCTGGTATGGCCATGCCTCTATCCCATTGCTACCGACTTGCCGCCATCGTGCAACTCCAGCCAACCTAATCCTGAGGTGGATTTTCACATCAACAATAATTATTTAGTTATTTATTTCAATATTAATGTAACATAAAACTAGGATTTGATGAATGAGTTTGATGTTGGATCCGGTTAAATGAAATTGAAAGGATAATCCAAGCTAGTGAATATATCTTCTATCTCTAAACTACTCTAAGATCATAATTTTATAATTTAGAGATCTTTAGTTAACACATCAAATTCATAAAAATAGATAATTAAAATAACATCATACATCATGTAAATCTTGTTTTTATGTTTGTGATGTAAATCTTTTTTGGTGTTTGCGATAAGAAGGGAGTGCAAACCACCAGACCATGCCTCGATTTATTAGCATAATAGCTATTATTTTTTTACCAAATATTTTTATGATATAAAATATTCAAGTCATTCATTTTATTTCAAATTTTTTTAACAAAACAACCTTTCTCAAATCTAGCAAGTACAAACTACCTTAAACAAAAGAGAGACTTATTTGACCCCAAGAGAGAGACTTACCAACACAAAGGAAACAAATGGGAGAGAGGGGCTTCTTCAAACAAGGACTAATGGGTCTGACAATAATTAATTGACATACTTGGTCCCAAAATATTGTTTGGCTTTTAACCATTGACGATGGTCTATATAGCAGAACTTCTATCTATATTTTAACCAGTATGAATGGATAGAATTTCCATAAGAGAGACATGCAATATGTCCCTTTGTGCTCCATCAACTGTTCATGATGAAACAAGAACTAATGGGTTTTAACCAATGTTTTTTGCCAAAAATATTAAGTGCTCATAATTTAATCTATCTATTATAAGATCACGATCAAATTTTACCATACTCTCAATAGATAAACATTCAAGGATAAAAGTCTAAGATCAAAATCTAAAATTGATAAATAATTTCAAATTCTTTCTAACAGTTAGAAAAGCATAAGCTTCAAATATTTCAAATCCAAGATCAAGAATCAATGGTCTACTATGGTCCACTCATCGAAGATTCAGGATGCTAAAAATTTTCTTAGCATGATATACAAGGATCTACTTTTAAAAATCATATGGCGACGTCCAAAATATTCCAGAATATAAAAATATTATCCTTTCCATTTTCAATAAATTTTTTATACAAGAAATATCGAATCATATCATTTATCATAAATTATTAACTCAAAGAATCAATATTATTGACTAGCTCAAAATAATCCCAATCACTACACTTCTACTATGAACTTTGATTTAAACCATGAAATTCTTTGGATGCACTAAATGACTTCCAATCAAAACAATACTATGTAGTGAAAATATTCAAAATTTAAATTTTAGGTAAGCTCAAGGAAAACTTTTAGTCGTTGTCCCTAATAAGCATTAAATAGATCCATCCAAATTAATCCTTAAGTCAATCAATATATTCAAAACCATCATATAAGTTTACTCTAATTCAATATGAATCAAATCTTAATTCTTGTATCAATTTAGCTAGACAATTCCAAATTAAAATCCTACAAGTAAAATCAATAAAACAATCTTGTAATGCTTCGCTAAGTTTGGACTTAAATCAAAATATATAAGTAAAACTGACTCAATCATCTCTTCTAAAATTTCTTCCATCGAGATCTTTGACATCTATTATCCTTCCATAACAATCATGCAAGCCTCTTAAAATCAAATCTCTATGTAATACTAGATTTTTTCACCGAGCTCAATAACAATGGCAAATAAACTCTAGATCAATTCCTAAATCCAAAATTATGAATTATAATTTCATATGTATCCCAAAATCTTGAATATATATAAATAGGATCTTTTTTCTTAATTCAAAGATAGCAATCAAGGATTTCATTAGCAACCTTAATAACAATAGTAAAAAATTCCTTGATCAACTTAGATATGTAATCTTAAAATTGAAGTTTCATACACACATACAATCTCCAATAGAAATAAATAAGATCTATTATTTGGATCCTAAGATGATAATAAAAATTATTAATAATTCCACCAAGATGAATATTCCATAATCTCATAATCAATTTCTTAAATTAAAAATAAATTTCTTTGTAATGTCTCCAAATGTAATTTTGTTTTTATATGCAAGCTTCATATATGATCCTCATTCTAGTATAAACTTCAAAGCATATTCCAATCAAATATTGTAAAAGATCTTCTTAGTCCAACCTAAAATAATCATTTTATTAATGAATCTTTATTTTGCCACTAAATAATTAATTTCAAAATCAAGAGTAACATCATAGTATTCTCTCATATCAAATTTGAGCTTGCAATTCACTTAAACAACCAATGATCCAATTAATAATCACAAAGCATGATAAAATTTCATGATTAATCCTCTTGCCATTACTTTAGATCAAAATCTAATTAATCATAATATAATCCCCAAATATCCATCATATATCAAACCCTCTAAATCAATATTTCTAAGCAATCTTTTCATTCATAATCTCAAAGTTTAGTTCAAAATCATGAAGATAACTTATACTACAATAATCATAGATGTACTTCCTGATATCCCAAGTGTCTATCCATCTACATTTATTCTATGATTATTTCTATGCATCATAGCTTATCCACTTATGCTTTGATAGCATATAAATTATTATACCCCCGATCTGAGATTTGCGAGCTAAGGATCACAGCAATCGCTGCACAATCATAGGAAGTTTTTCCCATAAGCATGCAAAGCATCTCATCATGCTATTATAAAAAATAGTAGAATAATTACTCAATAAATTAAATTTAACTAACTAAAATCTAATTTTAATATCTCATAAAATTTAATAATGTTCAAAAGATCTTATATCAATTTCAAAAAAAATTTCAATCTAAAATAAAAGTATTGAGATTCTGCTTCGATCACTCTCTCGTATATATTCTTCTATTATCTTATTTCTTAAAATTTATAAAAATAATAAAATAGAAAATAATGAGTTAGACAGCTAGTAAGCAATGATCATTTCAACTAGATTACATCAGACAATAAAATAAATTATCATTTATAGAAAATAATCATATAGAGTTTATCAGATCAAAATTAATTTTCAACATATAGCATTATCAAAATATTTGTTATGCCAAATTTGATCTTTTTGAGTTTTATTTAAGAATTTAATTTCTTTCAAATCATTAAATTTTCATCAACCATGAGTTATGACCATATTATCCCTATGGCAGGGTCATAACACTGCATATCATCTTATGATAAGCTGTAAAACATCTGATAGTAACGTCCTTCGGAATCACTAGTTTTGCTAGTGGTTGTTGCTAGCTGGTTATTTGTCACTAGTCTCACCGAAAACATAGACCCTCAGGACTAATCAATTGCCAATGTATTAGCCGCCATTAGCAGAGTCTTCTATATAGTCAGGCTAAACTTCAAATCATCTTAAATCAAAATTCTTTTCATAATTCATATTTTTTATTCTAGTTCAATAAGATTTTATATAATTTTGTAGTATTGACATCAATCAAGTGTAATGCATAACAAAATCTATACTTTCAATTATGCTTCATCATAATATTTTTAGATAAGATATTTTAAATAATAAAATATCTTTCATCAAATTTATGCCTCATTTCATAAATCATGCTAAGAAGATATTTTATAATTTATTGATAAATCTAAAAAAAGTGAAGTATTATTTATCTCATATGCATTTCAATAAATTCACATAATTTTAGAGATTTTTTTTCAAAATCTTTAGTTCATAGATCATATTGCAGTATCCCATTACTGAATATCTATAATTCTTTATATGATCAATTTCAATAATTAGAAAGGATACAAATAATTATGAAAAGATAAGTTGACGATAGTCACATTTATAGTTTGGATCAATCTGGTCATCCTTCATCGATCAAAATTTAATTAGGATATAGAAGGTTTAATAGAGATCGAGAATGATCAAATTAGTAGTGTCTGACAAGAGTCAAGATGAAGGTTGGTATACCATCCAATAATCAAAGTTCAGTTTGATCAAATATTTTCATTTAATCAAGTTCATTAAAGATGTAAGGATTTCATAGAGATCAATAAAGATTGAATTTTAAGATATTCAATAAATACTTAGATGGCATAGATATGCTATTCGATTGACAAAGTAGCTCAGAATCTAGCTATCTAGATCAAATCAGATTCAAAATGACAAGGCAGGAAATCCTTCATTGAGTTCATAAATCAAGCAAATAGAAAAAAATAGAGAAAAAAGAAATTAATGAGATACAACAAGACTGATCAGGCAATACTGTCTAGTACCTCAATCAGTCTGAGCAAGATAATTGCATCAAATCATGGTTGGACTGATATACATATGGTGTTGAAAATTATGTCCCAAAGTCAATCGTTAGCCTGACGGTTGAGCTACTTTTATAAATTGTATATGAATTATTTATGAATAAAAGTTATTTTGGCTTTTTCATCACAAGTTGTGTATATCTTCTTTTAATGAACTCCTATATTATGATGAAGTTCTTAGGACTATTTAAAATTGATAAACAAGAATTTATTGTTTAGTTCTTAAATCTGTTCATGATCAAATGATATGTTATTATCTAGAGCGACAATATTTATCGAGTGTAGATCGTTATGCGCTATATAGATTAGTTATCTTATTAACCAAAGAGTGTGGAGACACTGGTATGGTATATAAGTGAGATGTAGGGATACATCTGCATTGAACATGACCAACTCTAGAGCTTCTACTATCAAGATTTGCTCCGAAGGGATATGGATATATGTCCTTCGCTCCGACCTAGGATCACCATGGGGACTTGCAAATAACTCATTGTGCTTTGATACTGGACTATCTGAATTTTTAATTTTATGATGGAAGATTTTTGAGCATAGTCAAGTACTTATAAAGTTGGTGTGTGAGTCAAGATGGGATTGACCACTCCTAGTTTTAGGAGATATATTGCATTATGTGTCAATTTAACAAAACCTTGGCTAGGATAGCCCTTATGAGGAGTCACAGGACTGATTACATTGAGACACATTATGGAGTACTTCTCCAGAGTTAATAGTTTAACACTAAGTTATCTTAAACACAGAGATCAAAGGGATGAATTATATGGTAACCATATTCAAGTAAGTTTTGAATGATGCATTGCAACTATTCGACTTATTTGAACATTGAGTATCATTGCTAGATGGTTATATCGATTGGTACAAGAATTGATTCTTATGCTGCTAGCTTAGGTTTGAACATATGGGATCATACATATTAGAGATTTCTACTTGATCTGATGGTTGGTGTAGAGTCTCACTGTACTAGAACTCTATGATTAAGAGTCCTACTGGGTTGAGACTTTGAGTCTTACTCAGGGATGAAAGTAGTATGGATATTATCCATCCAGATCTATTTTCGTTTTCGAATCAATCTGGATATGGATAAAAATTTGAGGATCCGACTAGTATCTGTATTCGTATCCATATCTATAAAAAAAATGGATATGGATATGGATAGATAATTATCCAATCTATATTTGAATCTACATGTAATTTTATATAATTTTATATAATATTTATTAATTTTTTTTAAAAAATATATGATCATATAAGCATGTTATTACTTAATTTATTATCTATTTAGTAATATCTTTGATTTTATAGTCATAAAATTTAATTATCTAAGTTATATCCATAATTATATCCATACTCCAATATTCGAATAGTATTTGTATCCATTTAAAATAAATATGGATATAAAATTTTGCATCCAAATAATATCCGTATTCATATTTGTATTCATCAAACAAAATAAATATGGATATGGATATGCTGGTATCCGATCCAATTTCAGCCCTAGTCCTACTAGTCTGAGATTTTGTGATCAAGAGTTCCACTGATCTATAACTCTGTAATAATGAGTTTCACTACACTGGAACTTTTGGATCAAGAGTCCTATTGGTTTGGGATTCTCTAATCAAGAGTTTCATAGGGATGGGACATTGTCACCTAGAGACCCACTAGATTGGGACTCTAGGTTTATGGAAGGATTAATTAGTGAGTTGATTGCTAATTAACTTAATTTGATTGAATGATGAGTTTTGGATCAAGTCTAATTGAACTATATTTAGTTGGATTTGACCTGATTAGGTTATGAGATGATCAAATTGCTAAGAAAGATTATTTTCTAATTTGATCAGGACTTAGGCTCAATTAATTCTTGATTTAATTAAAATTTAATTGAGATTGTTTAAGCCTAATTTGATTAGATTTATTCTGATCTAATTGGGCCTAGTCAAATGAGTTTGGTTGGAACTTAATTAGATAAAAGATTAGAGTAAAATTTGATTAGACTTATCTCCCGAGCATTTGACCTTTGACCACTACTCACTATTTGCACGAGAATTTAGATTCTCATAAGTTTCCCCATGCACAAGGTGCCTCACACCCTCCACATTCATGCCGCATGTGGATAAGATAGGGTGGTTAGCATTTGAATTCAAATAAGATTTGAATTTGAGTGAACAACCAACCTTATCTCTATCCATTCCCATGCAATCCACTTGGTTTCCACTCTTATTGTTGCCTATTTAAAAGGAATCTGAAGGGGGGGCATGTGCTCAGATGGAGGAGTCATTCTAGGCATGTTTCACTTCTTTTGCATGTGTGAAATCTAGGTTTTTCTTGAGAGAAAAATCTAGAGAGAGGGCACCACGGTTCTAGGGGTGTGCGCTGCTTTAAGGTTCTAACCTAGGGTTCGAGAAGAGAGATTGAGAGCTGTGAGTGTCATAACTCCATCAGATTTTTTAGGGAGCTTCCTCATCCTCCCTACAACCCTTCCTGGTCTTCTAGAGCATTTGGGTGATCAGAAGAAGTAGATCAATTGGGATCGATCTACATCAGCTATCAAAAATTTTGGTGAGGAGCTAGTAGTTTGAAGGAGTCAATCAGGACTTGTAGCCTTGTATGGACAATGTATATGAAGGAAAAATCTGATTTTCTACTGCAGGATCTTCCAGATCTGAGATGAATTTTTTTATAAAAAAAATTATGATCTGATTAGATCTAAGAGTTCTTAGATCTGATCGTGGTGATATAATATTAAAAATTAAAAATAAAATTAAATTAGATTTAATTTGAAGTATCTTGTTAGATAATCTAATTATCCTATGATGATCTGTTGGTTTCTGAGGTTTTGGAAGAAGCCACGGACACGCCTGGCCTTTACTAGTATTCACTCAAGTAGTATCTAAACATCTTCTCCTCGTGAATCTCTTCTCCAAATTTTATATCTAAATCTGATCTATAGATCGTCCAAAACTATTTTTGAAGGCAACCCATCCGTCTCATGAACACCGTCGCGTAGATCCTAATACTTGTGCCAAAAATTTTGGACCTTCAACTCAGATTTATGCCTAACATTTTAGGCATGTAGAAGAGAGGAAGAGAGAGGATAGAGGGGGCATGGGATATCAGAGGTCCGGCTCCTTTGAGCATGGAAAATATTTTGTGCGATCTCTCTTTAGCATGAGAAAGGGTTTTAATCCCAACGCCACATAGAGTCCCTCTTTGATCAAATAACCAACTTATTTAATCATTAGGACTCCAAGGATTATTCTCCATGTTGAAACACCAGATCCCATTTGATTTTGTTGCCAAAATTGATTCAAAAATGGGGCAACATGAGTAGATAAGGAAGAATCCATTGCGCTTAGGACTCTTCCCTCAAGAGTTTGATCCAAATCAAATTCTATCAGAAACCTAGACAAACCACCACCATAAAATATAAAATTTGGTACACCAGTAGCATGACTCGAGCCCTATCACATATCCAAAAATTAAATCAAAAAGATTTCTAGAGAATTTTCTAGAAGCATTTGATCAGGTGATCCTCAATTCTCTCAATTGGATCAACTTTTGATCCTAGTCCAATTGCACTAGGAATGAATTTAATTTCTATAATTAATCTGACCTAGATTAGTTTTAGTTAGATGAAAATAAACCCATTCAAGATTCAAAAATGAGTCAAATCAAATTTGACTCGATTGTGATGAATCAAAAAGATTACAAAAGAAGAAAGTCAGAATCAATCGTGTGCTAGCAGGATTATCTTGAACCTGATTGGATCTAATCCAAATCAATCGAACTAGATTAGCTTAATTGATGACATCTAGATCCAAACTATTGTTTGTGTGTGTAATCTAGTTAGGTTTAGTTTCGTATGATAATGAGATATGTCACAATCTCTATCATCGACATCATCAAAATACTTTTGATGGATCAGAACTCTTTTGATTCATACAATTAGAATGATCGATCATCAAAATCATTCTAATTGCTTCCAAAATCCACCAGTGACACCTAGCAGTATATGGTGGTAACCCATCAAAATTGAAAGCGAAACTCTCGATGTAGCTACCTATGTGATTGGGTTCTTCTATCTTGAGCTTCAACAAGATTAGGGTTAAGGTGAACTCGTCAAACCCAAAATCCATCATATGAATTAATCATTTGATTCGAGTCCGATGTAAATCCCTAATAGAAACTCTTTCTATCATCTTCGCTCTGCCATGGCCATGGGTTTAAGGACTCAATCTTATAATTATCATAGGACTACTCCTTATCTACTGAGATAGATAGATCTCCTATTGGTGCAATCCAATTCCTATAATGAACATGCTATAGCCAATATACACCTTAGGATTCTGAATGGCTAGGAGATTGAGTTATGGTGTAGTCAAACTATAACACTCTCAAAGTGAACTATCGATGCACCTTAGATCAAAGAACCAAACACACCATTACAGCATCGAGCTAGTCATTGACG